>PHWZ01000535.1:0-22546 GCA_004379285.1 Botryotinia calthae
TCACTTCATTCACTTCATTCACTTCATTCACATCATTCACTTCATTCACTTCATTCACTTCATTCACTTCATTCACTTCATTCACTTCATCCCTCCTACTCCTTCCCTCCTTCCCTTTCACCCTCCCTTCTCCCCTTATCAAAAAAACCAAAAAGTATTTTACCTCTAGTCCTCATCCATTTATCCATTCATCCATATCCTTAAGATCTAGAGATTACTAGCAGGTGGTAGATATGTAATGATTTATATTTTTGACTTGATGTGTGAGGTATCGAACATAAAGATTCCATGATTCAATAAGAAGAGTTCATATTTATCGCCGAGTAAAGAATAAGAAAGTGTTTAGTCTTTTACCAGCACACTGATTCACACCTTCAGAGCTCTCCCCAAACCTCCCTCACCCCCCTCACAACTTCGCCGTCTCCTCCTCATCATACCCACTCTTCCCCTTCACAGCCCCAAACGCCCCACCCCCTTTCCCAAACATCGTCCTCAGATCTCTCGCCAACAACTCCGGTTTCTCATGGGCATAGAAATGTCCTCCGCCCTCCTCAAGGTTATCACTCTCAAAAACCACATACCCCAACGTTCTCCCCCACGTCTTCGGTAACACCACCAACTCCTTCGGATTAAACGTCAATCCCAATTTCACATCTCCAGTATAACTCTGCAAATAATCTCCCGTCAGTCTCCCCTCGCCCGGCTGCGTATGCAAGAATTCATAGTAAATCCTATGCGCGGCCCCTGGTCCCGCGCGGGAAAACTGATAGATGGATACACAAGTGAAGATTTCATCGTCGGTCCATGGATATAAATCAGTCCAATCGTGGAGTTTTTCATAAATCCATGCTAGTAATGCGACGGGCGAATCGTGCAGTGCGTAGGCTAGCGTTTGCGGCTTAGTTGCTTGTTCCGCAAAGTATCCTCGGCCTTCTTGTTCGAACCACTGGGTTCGAGCGAGTCCCTCGCGCTCTGCTTGTGAATAGCCGCTAGATACGTGTTGCAGAGCTAGGATAGGATTCATGGTAAAAGCGGGTGCTTTTCCTACAACCATGTTTATATGACTTGCTTTGCACTGTATGATGATGTTAATACCTATATAGACACGATGATCAAACTGAGAATCTAAGACGGAAAACTCACATGGTTAGGGTATAATTTCCCAATACCTCTCGTGATAAACGAGCCCCAATCTCCACCCTGGGTAACATATTCATCATAACCCAATTGCAGCATCAATTTATGACAAGTTTCCGCATACTGAGCTATTGCAAATCCACGTTTCTTGACCCCTTCGCTAAATCCAAAGTTAGGAAGTGAAGGGGCGACAATATGGAATGCTGGCCCTCCTGGTTTTTGAAGAAGTGGAAGAAGATGGAGAACTTCCAAGAATGATCCTGGCCCTAGTGATTCATCTATATTAGCATCCATTGACTCATTCACTCCTCATCCTTTCCAAAACATCCCTCACCAATCCCCATCCCCGTTCCAAAAGAAAAGAAAAGAAAAGAAGAAAAAACCACCTACACCCATGCACAAAAAGTAACGGCACCGCCCCCACAACCTCACTCTTCTGCCACACAAAATGAACATCCAACTCCCCGAAACCATCAACCTGCACGCCCGTCGTAAACTGCGCACCCTTCAATTTCCGATTCAAATCCTCTTCCTGAACTCTCCAATCCCACTGTTGCCACGCTTTCGTCAGGCGCTTCACGTCGGACAATGGAGTACCCAAATCCCATTCTGCATCATCGAGTTCGTCCGGGAATTCCGCGTGCGAAAGCTTGGCTTTGAGGATATCAATTTTATCCTGGGGAATGGAGATTTGGAATGGTTGGGGAGACATGGTGATGTGATGTGAGGTAGTGTGATCTAAGGGGTGTGGTGATGATTATTTTATCTTTTTGGGATGGAGGTGGATATATATATATATATATATATATCAAGAAACACAAAAGATGATCCTTTAACGAATATCAATCAACAATCAATATCCGCTTTCAAGTTCCAAGCACAAAACCGCAAAGCTGCAGAAACAAAAGTAAACTCTTCGATGCGTAACACAAGGTCAATCCTTCAATGCAAAACCAGATAATCAAGTTACTGTTGCACACAGAAGAGCAGGAAAAAGAAAGCAAAGAAACAATCTCCAAATCACATCTAGCAGTCCGACATATATACAAGAGCTCGTCCGAGCGGCAGTGTAACGCTACCCCGCACTAATCCCAGACGAAGAGTAACTGCCGTAGATTGGCTTTGTAATGTAACAATGTTTGGAAGTTCATATCCAGTTATCGAGTTCCACACCCATTGAATGGAACAACACATACATGTGACATGGTGCGCAGAAACGGAGAATTCGAAATCCAAAGAAAGATTAGTAAACAAAAACCTTAAATCTAGGGATCTGCAGATTAGACATACGATAAGACTAGGGTTTATATAACTAGGGTATATAATAATACGAGACAGAGAAAAGGTGGATGAAATAGGAATAGGAATTCAGAAATAATTTATAAGATTATTAGTAGATAATAGAATGATTAAAAATAGTCGGTAGAGTAGCCATAGTATTGACGCTATGACCTAATGAATACTAGCGCCAATCTATCATAACACGCCCTGGGACGTAAAAAACGATACATTACAAAGTAGTACTATCTTCAAAATACATTTCTAAATCAATAATTAATATTTTCTGATTTTGAATTGAAACTAATGTATTAGAAGTCAAGATATGGAATTATACCCCTCTTCTCTACTAATAAGGAGAGGAGATCAGTTCTCTATATCAATTACTAACTTCCACACCTATCCCATATCATCCCACCTCATAAAAAAAGATAAATACAATACCCCCTCCCCATCATACACCCTCCCCATCATACACCCTCCTCATTATTCCCCCGTCCCCCATCCCTCGTCTCCCTAATACATATACATACACATACACATCCCACAAAAACCTACTCATCTATCTATCTATCAACCCCTCCGGAGTCCGCATTACACTGTCACATCCCGTCCCGTCCCGTCCGCTACAATCCGAATATGCCATGCCATACGACATATGCCATTCACGATATGACATACGACATTCAAGATATCCCAGTAGTCTAACAATCCAATAATCTAATCCAATAATCTAATCCAATAATCTAATCCAATAATCTAATCCAATAATCTAATCCAATAATCTAATCCAATAATCTAATCCCATACTCCAGATCCAAGACACACCTATTCCCTACCCGATATAGATATCAATCCGCCAAAATATCCTCGTATAAGCATATAAGATACTCTCTCATTACAGCTATATATACATAGTTACACGAACAACAAACACGATCTCGAATAAAATTATAATTTTATTGTTTTGATTATAAAAGTACACAAGTAACTAACTACCAGCTACTATGATATGCATGCATTGAGCAATTGCAAACTATAACGCCTTGAACCCACAAGCGCCTCATCCATAAGGTATTACCGAGTTATCATTACGCCTATAAACATGAATGTCAATGTCAATATCAATATCAATTTATCTCATCTACTTCCTCTTCCGCTTTAACTCCCAATTGATATCTTGATATTCATCTGCCAATTCATCCGGGATAAGCGAATCTTCTTCAATAGCCCCAAGGGGTAACTCAGACTTAACTGGTTCCGTAGCCAAGGCCTCCTCTGAAGAGATTGATTTCTCAATCCCTTTATCGCCAAGAAGGAAATCTCCAAAGTATTTGATAACATTGAAGACCTCTTCTCCAGTTGGAATAATGTTTTCTTTTGGAAGCAAGAATCCATAACTTCCTGTATCTCTTAGCTTAATTTGATAACTATATCGGACTCGTAATTCGTGATAGAACCAATCGATAGCAGAACCACCCCCAGTTTCCATTCTGCTTGTCGATGAGTGGCCCGGTGTCTTTGAAGAAACGGCGCCTTCACAAGCTGAAGCAACAGTATATTGTTCGCCGCTAGAGATTCTAATAGCTTTTGCGAGTCCCATCCCGAGTTCTTCCAAATTTTCTAAACTAGGTGGATCGGCCAAGCAAGAATAAGAATAAGGATATAAAACTTGCTGAGAATATGAATGCAAATCCAAGAATCCAACAAAATGTACATTATTATTCTCGGTCTCATTCTTAGCCCATTCTGCAAATCGATGGGATTCAACAGCCTGGAAAGGTGCATCTCCTGGGTAACTTTCGGAACAGGGATTGCTTTGAATCGACGCACCCCATTCAAAGCCGAATCCACGGTCTAGATCAACACCTCGACAGAATCGAAGACTGGTTTGTTGTCTATTCTTGCGCCATAAACGATCGTTCTCCCAAGTATACACATATCCATCCACATTGATAGTAGGAATGAGGACAAAATCGAATTCTTGTAGAAGCTTTGTGATAGCAGGCGATTTCCCATAAGAAGTAATCAAAGACCACGCAGCATATGTAACGGAGCTCACGGATATCCACTCTCGAGCATGAACTCCACCGGATAAAATGATAGTTTGCCGTGGCTTGAGATTCTCCGAAGGTAGATTTGGAGATACGCCAATCCTTAAAGCTGGGATGTCGCGACCTTCGTAAGAAGTTCCAATGCTGATCATTCGAACGTGTGTTGAAAACATGGAAGACATAAGGCGCATCCAGGGTATGATGACGGATAGTGGTTGATAGTTTTGAAAGAATACATTGTCTGCCCCGTCGACGGTACTAGTTCTCAAAGCCGGGGTGAATGCTTTTTCAACATGTTTCGAGGGAAAAGCTACATCAGCATATGCCGTCGATGGATACGATTGGTAAATACTCTTTGCCAAATCAGGCATTAGATAAGAGTATGCAGTTTGTAGAGATTTCGGCAAAAGGCCAAGTAAGGAGGGAATCTTTTTCATCAGTTAGCACTTCAATGACAGTAGATGTCATTGTACATACATCATCTTCTCTCAAATGAATATCCGCCCAGTTACTTGTGAATTCCCAAACATCTAGGAAAAGGGTCTCTGCAGCTTCTGCCAATGCTTGTTCCTCCGCTGGCGTAGTGAGATTGAATCGAAGTACCTTATCGCCGCCATATTTCGCAAGTAAAGTCGCTGGGAGTTGGATATGGGTCGGTCGCGATACGCCCCCTGGTACATTGGGGTTCTTTGCGACCTTTGGGGGAAGACGGAAGATCTTTTCTATCGCAGTATCACGCAGCCAGTTTAATTTGGGGAGGACATTGCGGTATTTAATGCCTGACTCTTCCTGTGGAGGATATCGCGGGGTTACAGCTGACAAGTGAGCATGACCGTCCGTGGCCCACGGTGCTGCGACAACATACGGGATACACAGGAGAATGGACAGCAGAAGAATAAACGATGATAGTGTCGAGTGCGATTGCGACATAATTAATTTCGCATTTAGAGATTGACGGAAAGGTCAACAAACAGTGAAGGTTGTGAGGTTGTGGGTCGTGATTGGAATTATATTGGAGATGATTCGTGGGAGAGATGAAGTAAAGATTTTGGTAGGTGGAGAGATGGTACTAATTGTCATTAAGGCCTAGAAGGTTTACCTGTGCCTGACACCTAGAACCACCCGAGTAATTGGTGAGATGCATTCCAGAAAGATTGTAATTGTGTTGATAGACCAAAACATCAGACAGTACAGCAACAATGTATCTCTTGTATGATTTCAACAGCGGCTATATTATCTGGCAGCCATTCTCAAACATAAAATCCTACCTAGTATACTTTCAACCTCTGCTGTCTCAATCCCATCCCATCCCATCCCATCCCATCCCATCCTATCCTATCCCATCTCATCTCATCTCATCTCATCTCACCTCACCATCTACTCAAAGATCTTACAGCCTATCTGCGGCGACACAGAAATGACCTGTAAACACATATCATATCAGTATAGTCATAGACAAACTCCAATCGAACAGCCCTTGAATGCCTACCATCGGACTTTCTTCTAGCATCTTGACTTCCGACGGCGTAGGAAGAAGCGTCCAAAACATGATCCCAATAGCCGTCGAATCTTCTCTATGTAATTTGGTTACTGATTGCGGTCCGAAAGATTCGAGGAGTTGTTGAAGAGGATGTGTTCCATCTGCAGGATAACCGTCTACTGGGTACACCACCCATGAATTTGTCGATCGAATGTTTGAGGGGATATATGGAGACGCCTTCCGGTCCGTGGTTTCATCTAGGCTTTGCGCTTTGTCCAGTGAAGCCATTGCATGGAGTGTGCAGTGTGCGGGTAGGTAGTGTGAGTTAGTGGTGAAGTGACGAGTGGTATCTGTCGTCCATCGAATTGTCTAGATTTCTCTCTACAGTGTACAGTACAACGCTCGGGGGGATGCTACGAACCCAGCTCACCGGGAGTTGATTTCCATGCTGGATGTGGCACCTTATCATAAACAACGGTCTTTATCTTGGAGGATACTATGGAGCTGCTGTGAATGAATATATTGCTCATTTGGCACTTGACTGAACTCTACAATAATAGATTTGAAACACCGAGAGATGATAGACTGGACACTTCATTACTTCATACCAATAATTGCTTTTTTTTCGAGTACATTGTCTCAGTTAAGTGGTTTAGGATTCACTCGGGACTATCTACTCGTCTGCAATCGGATTCATTGTCAGTGAATCAACTACCAATAAATTGATTGTGAGCTATTGCCATTCATCTTGCATCTTGGTTATATACGTATAATGGTTCTTCTGGTTACGTGGATCAGACATTCAGCTGTATACGTTGGCAAGATTGACTGGCTGGAGGAAGGGTTGCTGCATTGAAGGGAATTCTGGTCGTCAATATTGTATGGAGGGCCAAGAAATGCATTGCAGGTTGGGAAAGGCTAGCATTGAGCGAGGTCTTGGAGAAGAATTCTTGACGGTGGCTGGGCGATTGGATTGTCGATGTGGCCAATTGGATGGCAATTCATCTGCATAGGGATGTGCCATATGCAGAGTGTACGAATATCTTGTTTGGTGCTTGCTCCTCTCTTGTGTTTCTCATCTCATACGACAGAGCAGAGAGGGGTAGGCAGCTTATCGTGAAAGAATGGCTGCGCTGATGTGAGAAGCATGTACGAAGTAATGAATGATGACGAAAAGATGGCTTCTTCTCAGGTGGCCCTCGGATGTCTCTCGGATGTCCCTCGGATATCCCTCAGATGTGCCTTTGACAACGTACCGCACATCAAACTGTATGAGCGTCACTTTTCCCACCCACGACATATTCCAATTCTAACGGTGCAGTAGGTTTTTTTTTCTTTCCTCCCACCATGCAGATCATTCCACGCTTTAGAACATTCCACCATCCAAAATAGAAGCTCCAGGACAGCTCAAGCCTAACGCAGGACGATCTAAAAATAACGCCGACTGCTTGATTCTTCTAGAAAGAAAGACGGTTGGCGTTGGCCCCATCCCATGCACTTGCACTTGCACTGGCATCCAGACGACGGGTTGGATTGACACTGACTGCCCGACTACCTTATGAGGTATCGCTATCGGGGTTTTGCCCATGTTCAGGAAATTGCATTGTGGAAGTATCAAATTTTATTGATCCATATAACAAACCACTTGGACCGTATGGCAATCTTTACTTTAATACGATCATATGGGGTATTGCAAAAGTTAGGTTTATATGTTTCAGAGTATTCTCCAACGTGCAAATCTTCTTTGGTCGAAAGGGGGAAATGATCATAGTGAAGGATTTCTGGGAGATGTGCCAGCTTTTCCCTCTCTCTAACATAATCGCACACAGACAGTCTTCACATTTTCTCTCTCTAAGGAATCACACACAGACAGCCTCAGCATCTTCCGCAGATGGTGGATGGTGGTGGATGCTGGACGGGGGATGCTGGATGGGGTATAAACTTTGACTAGAGAAGCTTCCCACGCGAATGGCAGGAAGTACTGGGTATGTAACAATAAGGTTATTTGGAAACACGAGTTCTGGGAATCGACATGATGTGGAAGTGTGGTATTTGAGATTTGATGCTATTTGTGTTTCATAGAAGTTATAGATAGACAGAACAACTATCTCATCAAATTTCACAACGATGAGAGGTAACAAGTACCAAGAAATAGATAGATAGTACCGTACCGAGTTCCATCCCATCCTACGATGCGGTCTTCCCAATCTTGAAAAGTCTTCACTCGATAATAATGCAGCAGCAGACTCTGCTTGATTCTCTTGCTCCTCTTGCTCCTCTTGCTCCTCTTGCTCCTCTTGCTCCTCTTGCTCCTCTTGCTCCTCTTGCTTCATCATTCTTTCTACCCAACCCAACCACGTGTGCGTCATTCACCTCAGGGGAAAGAAAAAACGACTAAAAGATTTGGGTGGGATTTGCAGTCCACAGAAGACTAGGTCGGTATGGTATGGTGGTATCTACTTCGGACCTCGTACCTCGCACTTATTAGGATTACATTGCCCAGTAGTTCTCAAGTGCACGAAATACCTGTCTGGATACGGACGCAGGTATTAGGTGCTAGATGCTCGATGCGCGATACTCGATACTCGATACCCGATACTCGATGCTAGATAAATCAAACTTACACATAATATTAAATAGAATTTGTGAATTGTTAATTCCACACCTTCGTCCCTACTCTCTCTTTCTCTCTTTCTCTCACCCCTTCCAAACTTTTATTGCGCTTCATTGATGTTTTCATCCGAGGCTGCATTTTGAATTTTATATGAATTTTATATGAATTGTTCAAATTGATGCCATCTGATCTGATCTGATACCTTTTGTTTTCTGTTTTCTGTATTCCTCTCTCTCTTTCTCTCCCTCCCATACCTGCTTGTTCAAGAGGTATGCCCATTGCCCATTATCCACCAGCTACCCCCCCCCAGACCAGAACCTCAGAACCCCGTTTAGTCCTTTCCCTCTTATCCACTTGTTACGACTCTCCTACTTTCCCAAGGATATCTCTCCGACCTCTTCAGCCTCATACGAAGGGATACAAGTCTTCAAACACGCACCGCCAATTCAATCCTATACTCTATTCGCAAATGTAACTTTTTTCTTCAGCTGAAACAAGATTCATCACCTTGCTTCCTAATTATCCCTCGGGGTAGGATCAATGTTGTTCGACGTTTCTCCAAAATGCCATTACTACGTCGTCGTGCTGCTGCCAGCGATGCTGAAATGCGACGACATAGCTTCTTGCCGGTCGATGCAAATACTTTAAACCCAATTCTCGATGCCGCACTGCCAGATGGCAGAGCGAGTGAACAAATGCCACGACGTCCTTCGCCTGGAGATTTTCAATTAAACACCGCAGAACCAGGAACAATGGCATCGTTACCCATGTTACATAGACCTGCCACAGATTATCCCACTGCGCTTCAGCGATCGGGCTCACCACCGATACAGGAGGAAACTTCGAAACATCGTCGCTTCTCTATGTTAAGGTTTCGACATGCTTCCGACTCACAATTGTCCACCAGGTCGCGATTACAGGCTCAGAGTGCAATAGCTGAAGATGCTCCTCCAATCCCTCAGCGCAAGTATTTTCCATTTGATGTCATTCCTCCGCATTTAGGGGCATTTTATTTGTTCAATTAATTTAATTTGACGCAAGAATTGCTTGCTTGGTCTACCATCTTGGCACAGTGCTGACAACATACCAGCCCCAGAGATTATCACTACTGCTCCAACCATGGATTTCAATGGAGTTCGCCCAATTAAGAAAAAGCCGCGGGTTAGACTTCCTGGCCGTACCAAATCGACTGTTGTGAATAACAATCGAGCGAAGCAACCAGAGCTACCGCCATCACAACCAGAAGATACGTCGGATATCGAAATGCTCTCGAAGAAAGAACGAAGGAAAACAATGTCAGAGTCGGGACCGAGTAATAAATCCCGTGTTACTTTTGACGAAGCAACTCGCCCAATGACCCACGGCAATGGTGGCTCTCCTCCTGCATATGGAGACGAAGCAACCTCGGCATTGGCTCTACCAGTAAATAGACTTTCGGAATCTTCAAGATCAGATGCAAGCTCGGGCGAACATGGTGGTGTGTATGCAACCACTACCACCACCACGCATACTGTCCAAACAACAACTACCTTCTTTCGTCTTCCTCGCCGGAAGAAGCCCGCTCCATTATTCGATCTTAGCCATCTCCCACAAAAGTCCGCGCAAAACGATGCTTCAAACTCGCTTTCTGTCACGAGGTACCCCACTGCCACTGCTCCTTCATCCGACTCGTTTCGGGCCATAACCCCCAAATCCTCGGACGACCTGACGCCACAAGGTTCGCATTCTCCATTCCCACCGTCTCCGTCTCACACCCCTTCATCTCCCACTGCTTTGATGAAGACATCGTCGGGTCTAGGTCGGCCGGGCACCCCCTTATTACGGCAAGGATCCACTGCGTCATCTTCGAGATCGTCACCTACCCGTTCCAGATTAACACTGCGCGGTCGTTCATCCACTCTGAGCTCTCTGAGAAATGCACCAAATGAAGATTCTCTAACGACACCCACATTACCACCAACCAGGACTTCTACATCCATTGGTAGGAAAAGTTTTGGCGATTTGTTCAACATTACAGCTCGATTGCGCCAGAATCCTGACCCCGCGAATAATTCGGGACCTACCACTCCTGCTTCAAATACTTCGAAGAACAATTCTATGCAACTGAACCGAGAAGAGGCTATCATTCAGCCGGAACGATTCGATGATGATACACCAGCTAATTACTTAGTCAGGCTTGAAGAGGCAGTTAGTCGAGGTGTTGTAGCTAGTGTATTGTCGAAAGGGACAGACTCTTTCTCACAGGCTGTCCTTCGTAGCTATATGAGAGGGTTCGGTTTCTTTGGAGATCCTATGGACATGGCCATTCGAAAGTTGCTCATGGAAGTTGAGCTTCCCAAGGAGACTCAACAGATCGACAGGTGCTTGCAAGGTTTTGCTAACAGGTATCATGAGTGCAATCCTGGCATCTATGCATCTCCTGACCAAGCCTACTTTATCGCCTTTTCACTTCTTATCTTACACACAGATGTATTCAACAAAAATAACAAACATAAGATGACAAAGGCAGACTACATCAAGAATACGCACGGTGAAGGAATCTTTGACGAAATCCTGGAATGCTTCTATGATAACATCTCATACACACCCTTTATCCACGTGGAGGATGACCTTGATATCAATGGCGAAAGAATAATACCCCACAAAATGAAAAAGAAGTCGAAGATACTTCGGGGAGGTGGCGATCCTAACAAACGTCCCTCAAAAGAACCAGTTGACCCTTATACCTTGATTCTTGATAGCAAACTTGATACTTTGCGCCCCAACTTGAAGGACGTCATGCATCTCGACGAACATTATAGTTATCTTGGCACTGCGTCGTGTCTGAATCTACGGGATTTACAAAAGACATTCTTCAAGACAGGTGTTTTACAGATTGTTTCCGCTAGATCACGACCAGATGCCTTCATGTCGGAAAAAACGGTTACAAACCCTGAGGAAGCACAAGCCGGTATCGTGGACATTAAAATCACCAAGGTTGGTCTGTTATGGCGAAAAGATGCCAAGAAGAAGAAGACTCGCTCTCCGTGGCAGGAGTGGGGAGCTATACTAACTGGTGCTCAATTGTACTTTTTTCGAAATACTGCGTGGATCAAGAGCTTGATGCATCAGCACGAGACGCACATTAAACAAGGTCACGATGGCACGCCTGTCATTTTCAAGCCTCCACTAGAACAATTCAAGCCCGACGCATTAATGTCAACTGACGATGCAGTCGCTTTGGTAGATTCTACCTACAAGAAGCACAAGCACGCTTTCGTCTTTGTGCGCCATGGAGGATTTGAGGAAACTTTCTTAGCCGACAATGAAGATGAGATGAATGATTGGCTGGCGAAGCTCAACTATGCCGCAGCATTTCGAACTGCTGGAGTTCGTATGCGTGGTGTGGTAGGTGGCAACTACGAAGGGCAACGTAATCGAGGTATTCGTCGACTAGATAGTGCAAACGAATCCACCAAGTTCATTCAAACACCTTCTGGTGAAGTTTCTATAGTTAGTGGAAGGATTGACAACAAAATGCAGGACGATATTTTGGCCGCGCGTCGCCAAATTATGCTACAAAAAGTGGTTGAAGCCGAAGAAAAGCTTACCGTTGCAGTGAAACAGTTGGATTCTCAACTTCGAAATGCTCGCCATTTACAAATTCTAGCTCCCGTTCAACCAAAGACGAGAGAGCAAGTCTTGTCAGCCGCAGCTCGCATGGCTGCCCAATTGAAGTGGGGTAGAATGGAAATTTGGCGCTTGAAGTGTCACAGGGATATTTTGATTATGGATTTGGATGAAGAGAAGAACATGGAAGGAGATTGTGTGCAAAAGACAGAAACAAACGGAGACACACCGATGTCCGCACGATCTGCTTTGAACCGTTTGCAATCCAAGGCAAGTAGCTTAGCACCGCAAGGCACGCCAAAATCGCCCACATTGGATTCCATTACTCGGCCTTCTACGTCCGGTCCATCGCTTTTACCGTCAACGGAGAGGGAACACACGGCGGATGACATGTTTCAAGCAGCACCAAACTCGCTGCACAAGGCTCAAGCATCTTGGGAGCTCCCACCTTTGGTTCCCAACGAACAGGCTACACGTAAGCCTTCAGTTTCCAGTGTCGTACCACCAAGTCCCAGCCTTGCCACGATGCCATCTCGTTCTAGTTTGAATCAAGCTCCAACCTTGAGCTCCAAACCTTCGGATCCAAATCTCGATGCTGCAGAGCAATCTGTTCTTGAACAAGCTGGATTGGTCGATTCGGACATGGCGAGCGAAGAGAATAAAGAGCAGTCAACTGACAAGGACAAGTTTGGCAAAGGCAAAATTCGTCGCAGTATACATCAAACCTTACGCGAGGCGCATGTTCCAACGCATCACCGTAGTCGAAGAGGCAAGGACTCGAATTCTAGTGCTGGTATGTCAGATGAAGGCACTACAGATGACATACTCTCTCGTGGTTCTGGAAGCTTCGTTGTACATGGCAAAAAGGCTACAGTCATCACATTCGGGACGGAACTTCAAAGCATGTCACAAGAAGAACGCTTACGTATTCGTAAGCAGCCTCACAAGGATGACTCTGAAGCAACATCTCCTGCTACTATCGATGACGACTTTCACTCCATACTTGCTGAACCAATTGAACTTCGCCAGCGTCATAATTCAGCTGCAAGCACAAGCACAGCAACTGCCATAAGTTTTCGGGAATTGCATAGAAAATATTCCTCGCAGTACTCAGACAGACCTCCGAACCTCGCCGTCAATGTAGATGACGACGACGAAGCGGCAGTAAGTATGTCTGACGGCCGACGAAGCCCATTACCCCCAGTCGAAGACGAAAACGAAGACGAGGATTCGAGTAGTAATGACAGAACAAAATTCTACACTCCAGA
This sequence comes from Botryotinia calthae, assembly GCA_004379285.1. Classification (NCBI taxonomy): domain Eukaryota; kingdom Fungi; phylum Ascomycota; class Leotiomycetes; order Helotiales; family Sclerotiniaceae; genus Botryotinia; species Botryotinia calthae. Next base: position 13,441 of record PHWZ01000535.1, read on the forward strand.
TCCCTCACCTCGTGTAGCCGAGTTTGATGAGCATTCGCTAGTTGAACCTAACCCACAGTACGAAATTGAACACATCGATTCGAATGAGCGGCTACCAAGTCCTACTCTTCAAACAGTCGGTGCTTGATCGACCCACCATGTTTTATAATGGTAAACGATCAACACACCCTTTCCACACATCCACACAACATTTTCATATTATTGTTCTTGTCTCTTCATTTATTTCGGCGAAATTGAAGCATAGCGCGCATGCAACTATTCTAACGACGATCCTTTATATATCCATTTCTTGACTTGCAGCGGGCTCTTTTACAATACCTGGGATGATTGATATTTGCGGGAAGCGAGAAGGGGAGGATTTTTTTCGCAAGAATTAAAAGTATTTGATAGTTAATTTTTCCGGGAGTACCTTTTTATTTTTGACTTGATTTTTTTGTTTTCCTTTTAGTGAAGTTTACACTTGTTGTAGTGGTTATTTGGGACACATACTTTTGAAAGCATTTATAGTGCGTATGTATACTAGCGGTAGGCATGGGCAGGGATGGTGGATAGGGTGATTGGGAAGGGAAGGAAAGTGCGGGCTGTAAGACGTATCGGGTTAGGATCCAAATATTTACATGTGAAGGGGTTGTCTTATGATATGGCACATGGTTTCGGCTGCTGAGGTTATGGGCCGGATTGGCGTTTTTGGAATGGGGATGTGCTCGCTTTTTTATAGAAAGGGGTGGATGTGATAGTAGGCGAGAAATCGGAGGTTTGAAGAATGGGATGATTCGAGACGACGAGGGAAGAGGGAAGAAATCAGGAGTGGAACAGTTTTTTGTGGAAAATCAAAATATGGATGGGTCGATACCCGGTGGCAGGAAATGGGAGAGTGAGGAGGATGATGGTGGAATGTGATCGGATGGGAGGGGATGCAATGAAGGGAATGGAATCGTATCGAGTTGAATTAATATCGGAGTGGAGTGATGACAGTAGGAAGAGAAAGGAGATAGGAGATAGGAGACACAAATAGCAATGAAGATTCATATATGTGATCTTTTATGTGAAGTGTTGATTGTGATTGGTTTATTTGTCTCGTGTGAATTGTATCGACATGACACATTGATTGATTGTACTTTCGGCTTTTTTTTTTAATAAAAAAAGATGTGGAGAGAAATGAAAAATGAAGATTGTGAGGGTATATGATCCCATCATTATGGACTATAAGATTACTTTTTATAGTTTTTTATCTGCACGGCGTGTATCTATCATATCACATACTCACTCACTCAATCACTTACTCTCATCGGGTTGTACTTGTAGAGCAATGAAATGGATTGCAGGGATTGCAGAGAGTACATTACATTACATTCCATGGATGTATATGCATGCACTTCAATTCCATCCTGCAATATCCTATTTATATTCTCCCACCAGCAAATCTAGACGACCGATCTCGAATCTCCATTCTCCGAGCATCCTTCTCTCTATCTCTATCTCTTCCCCTTCTTCTTCTTCCCATTTGCGCCTCCGCCCCCACCAGCACCCGTGACAACCTTACTACCAGGCGCCTCGACACCCTCTAGAGCATCTTCTCTCACGACGCCTCCCTGGGTCGCATCCAAGGCCTTCTTCTTCCCCTTCTTTCCTTTCGGTCTGTAGGAGCTGCGATCTTTGAGCGGTAACCACCTCTCCGGATCCATTTTCTTACCCTCCTCGAAATCCTTAGGTAATTTCGATTTGCGCGTTCCTACCATCTTTTGCTTTTTCGTCGGGTCTTCGTTTTCTTTTTCTTTATCGTCTAGAGCGCGTTTCTTGGAAGATTCTGCGGATGGTGTGGGTGCGGTTTTGGGTGTCCAGGTTGGGATACCCGAGGTTTCGAGATCTTCGGCGTTGATGCCGGAGATGAGTTGGGGGATTGGGGTGAGAGTGTCGATGTCTGAGGAGATTTTTGAGAAATCAGATGAGGCGTATGACGCGACGCATCCGGCGATTGCGACGCGGTCTTTGGGATCTTGAGAGCGGAGGGAAGAGAAGATGTCACCTGCTGCTTTGGCATCTTCGGGGCTGGAAGATTCGAGGAGAGAGATACCTGCTGCGTGGAAGAGAGATGGGGAAGGTTTTGATTTCTGTCGCCAGAATGAAGCTGCTTTTTCGAGCTAGGGTCTTATAGGGGTTGTGCGGCCGGTCGATCGATAGAGGGAGATGAGAAGGGCTACTAGTCCTGGTGCGAATCGGACATCTTGGTCTGAGGAGTTGGTAGACTCTTCTAGGCGCTTGAAAAATGCTTCCAGAAGGGAAATTGCAGGAGCAGGATTGTTCGTTGATACGTAAAGTTGGATAATGGTAAGGATCAATCCAACATCGTTTGGTCGTTTCTCAAGAAGTGATAAAGTTTGCTTTAAAGCGGCTTTTCCGGTTTTGTCTTCGGCATGAGCTGCAGCGTTGAGAACCGAAAGGCCGTTGATTGATGGCGAGATAGTTGGTGATGATGAGGCCGAGATCTTTTTTAATGTAGATTTCGCTACGCCCCCATATTTCAATGCCTGTAGTTCGACTGTGTAATGATTTCGTTCCAAAATGTTTGCTTGGTGCTCAAAATGTTTCTCTCGATGCGATAAGTTGGGTACTGAGTCGAAAACTCGTTTCAAAAGGTACGGGTTATCAATTTCGGTCGATGTAGCTAATACGTTATTTTGTGCGATTATTTTGGTTTGAGGTTCTGGTACACTGTAGGGGTCAGCTTCAAGCTCAGTAAACATGTTCGAAATACGTACTCAGCGAGATTAATCATCTTGGTCAATGACTTGGCCTCTTCAGTTTTACCCAATTTCGTCAGCACAAATGCCTGTTGTACCATAATAGGCAATACTTCTGCTCTCTTTTCTTCATCACTCAATTCGTCCAGAGCCTCGCACAAATCCCTTGCCCGCTTCAACAGGAAATTTCCCTTGTTATAATCTCCCTTAGCGATATACCCGCACGCAACATTATACGCCGTCTCGAATGCCTCGAAATCTTCGTTTTTGCCCTTCAATTCACTTTTCTCGCCCTGCCATGCTAATTGCACATCCACAGCCAGCCCATTGATCCTCAGATCCATAAATTCATCTTCAGCTCCCGCACTTTCTACCAACTGCTTGTAAAGCTCCTCCGCATCCGCAAATCTCTCGGCACGATATGCAACTTGCGCAGCGATATGTTTCAAACCCCTACTATCACCTCCTTCACAAACTTTTGCTGCATCTGCTAGTTTGCCCGTCTTATACAGAGCATAAGCGCGCTCCAAAATACATTGAGAAGCTAGTTTGTCTCCACCGTCATCGAGCGCTTTTAGTGCATCGTCGTAACGGTCGAGTTTAAGGAGGGCAACGGCGCGGGTATGTAAGGCATTGGGGTCGAGTTTAGAACTCTTTAGTACGTCATTTGTAGCTTTGAGTATTTCATTGTGGTCCGTAATCGAAGAATCGCGAAGGAGAGCGCTGAGGGTTGCGGTGTGGCTGGCCATTGTTTGTGTTGGAGTTGTTGAATCTAGGGTAATACTGTAGCCATGCAGTACGGAGATGGTGTCAACAGCTTGGGGTAGTGGGGTGCAAGGAGGGAGGTGGACTTAAAAAAATAACCGACATCGATCGCCTGTTAGTATGGCAGAATCTCACCGCTTTGTTAATCTACTGCGCGCGATACGGAACAGACATATTCGACACACAATTCTCTAGATAGTACTCAGATACCTTCCAATGTTCTAATTCATATTTGACAATCAAGTGACCTCGCAGGCTCAACCTTATCATAGGAGTGTTCTTGAGTATAAGTTACTATTATCTTAATCGTACCATCGGATACCACCTGAAATGTCGCAAGCTTCAGATCCCCGGAAACACTTTTCAATGTCCCAGTTCCGGCTTAACAATCGGTAGCTATTGATGTCAAGCCTAGTCAGATTGAGTGCTGTGTTATTTTCATTATATTGTGCTGTTCATCTCGTCATGGCGTGTTTAGTATGGCAGCATGTTCGGAATGTTCAGGCAAAACTTTTCAATCAAATGAACTCAATGCCCAGTGGGCTGAGTCTTTCCGATGAGGTGGAAGATTCTAATCAACCCAAAGACTTTAGTCATTTGAGGGATCCTATTGAGTTGAAAGATTGAATCCAACCGATAGATTCAAATAAATTGCGAGATTGAAATGAAGTAAAACATTCAAACGAGTTGAATTCAAATCGACTGGGATATCCAAATGAAGTGAAAGATCACAATGAAAACAAGTAAATCCAAATCTAAACTCCACGAAGAGTTTCGTGAAGAGAACTCTAAGAGGATTGTCGTATTCTGGCTAATTGAAGGCCCTTGTCCCTTTACAGGAACGTATGATTGTATTTTCTCGTATGTTTTCTCTTTGCTTCTGCAAGTTTTGATGCCCAAGATTGTGCATTTTGTGGTCCTTCTGATGGAACTCCATGAGGTGCTATTGGCTCTTCTTCAGATTGGAGGGTCTTTGCATTCCTAAAACGCTGAGGTGGGGACTGGATGGTAATTTAGGTAGGAGCAGCTTTGCGTTGCGTGGCGACTAGTTGGCGGTTATGAAACGACCGAGAGTCCAGAGAACTTGGAGGAGAGGCTGGAAAAGCATTGATCGGGCTGGTTATCTTCAACCATCTACGTTAGGTCAGATACGTATTAGTGTTCTTTGGGTGTTCTGGGTGACGATAATTCTGCGACTACATCCTCTGGGCCAATGCCTTTACCCTTCCACTGCTGGACGGTCTGTCCTCAGTATGACGACCAAATTTCGTCATCTGATGGTATGTTAAGACATTCGCCAGCTTTGATTCCAATGTAGAAGGATTTATCTCCATATGCCCTATCTTGGTTAGCGAACTCTTGCAAGTTGATATTCAGCTGTTCAAAAGCCGTTGGCAATAGTGCATCATAGAACCATTAGGTTGTCCCACTCGAAGTTGCCGATAGGTGTCCGTTCCACCAATTTATGGAAAGGAACAAAAAATTCAACAGGAAATTTAGGAAGCACGTATGTCTCCCCTTTCGTGATATTGTCGTCAAAGATCGGAGTAACGGCCTTATGTGATTCATACACTTCAGTGTAAAACATCCCGATCTCAATTTCTGGCTTCAATTTTCCCTGCGGTTCAGCAGTTACAGCGACGTAAGGTATGGGAATCGCAGTGAACAGCTTTTGGTCTCGGATCTTCTCATCGCTGGTCCTAATTCGTAACGGTACCCCGGGCGCAACTATACTCCAGCTCCCTCCCACATCTTCCTACGTAAAATTGAGTGTCTTAACATTATTGAAGAATTTGCCTCCAAGCTGTGATGTCAAATTGTGACAATGACCTTCTTGGAAAGTCTTGATGTGGTCGAATCCTTTGTGAGAAGCCTCTGACCAAGCAGCTAAATATTTTGGAAGAAATGCGCTGTAGTGCACTGGATTGATAATACCCCCAACATCTTTCTTTACGTACGCGGTGAGGTAGTTCTTGCTAGCCTTGTTTTGAGCATCTTCGAATATCCACATGCGATCTCCGTGCTTGAAACGCCAATCGATCGTTTTGCCTAAAGTTATTTCAATCATCAGTAGCGCAATTGCAACCAACCGAGGTTCCCCGTCCATTCGTTAGCGACATACATTCCTCCAGAGCTTCAAAACTCTCCAGGACAAATGCTGCGCTGGAGAGAAGTAGCATTTGTACAGAAAGCCGCCGGTTACCTCTTCGAATGCATGATTATGATGCTGGTACACGGCAAAACTTTCCTCTAGATTTTGCCGAAGGCTTTCATGTGAATTTTGAGCCCATGGTCGGCGTAGAATCGCTTGGGAGATACCTCACTATGAGCTCTAACATTGGCAAGCTTTGGTGAAACTAGTTCCCCCAACTCCGGAGGTACACACTTCAGAGATCCTAACATCTTCATCTGTCGCTCTCTCTTGGCAATTCCATGATACATTAACCAAGAACAACGAACTGCACCTATTCGCATCGAATCGATATCATATTTTCGCACATATAGTTCCGATATACGTCTGAAAAGCTCTACTTGCTTAATCTTAGTTGTGATAAGTGCCAGGACTTTCCCCAGTCGTCAGATGTGATAGAGGCACGGATTGTTTCGTCTCTTAGATCCCAACTCAGCCATAGCCAAATCACCCTACTAATTTAGATAGATACCTATTATCCAGCGTTGAGTACTACTCTGTTCGATTTGAGTGATTTGGTATACCAGTTCAGATGGAGGCCGTTTGTCCTTGCATGGCATAGTGGCCCTTGCACTAATCGATCATCACAATATGAACGAAAAAGGGAGCAAGTAGGTTACTCAAATTTAAATGATATAAGATAGGTGCTATACTCCAAATCTGCAAAATTTCCAGTTTTGGGTTCAGAACAATGACTTTTCGATTTGATAGCAAATATTGAAAAGTGTATATTTTTGATGTCCCGATTTTTTGCGCTGCTGGAGTTTATGTATGTGATTCAAGCTACCTAGCAACAGTGGTAGCGACAAATAACAACTTGATTCTATCTACCTACACGTATTTGAAACTATCACTCAGGGAATCATCAGAATGCTTTGATAACTATCATTAATCTATGAGAATATTCATTGGAATTTCAGACGTTTCAATGTTCGCTGCGATCAAATTTGCTGTACACTACCCGTTTTCTGAACACTCATAAGGAAAACGCCACTTTTGAAAATGATTCAACATTAACCCCTTAATCTTCAATTACCGAACTACATAATGTTCCAATTTGATGCCTAACGTAGGATAATCAGGAAAGAACCCCGATTTTGATTGGATTACTAGCATATATATATGTCTTGGAATTTGCACACGAGTTGATCGGTAACATGCATGGAGATCTTCCTCTCATATTCGCGTCTGTTCTCATTATACATATCCTTTCTACTCAGGAACTATGCAGAGCATCAAACATGTCGAAAAGGAAAATGAAACTTTAAAAAAGATTCAAGAATAACAACTACTAGTATCGAATGATTCTCTAGGGAAAGGTGCTGTAAGAATCCTACACTCTGGTCTAGTGACTATTCCAATCGAACAAAGTCAATCGTGGTTTTTTCTTTCATCCATTCAAAAGAACCTTAGCTCACTGTTTCCTTTGATTAATAATGTTGACAATGGTTGGCAAGAAAGCAACGTATGATTCTCCATCCTGGCGTTATTGATTTACGCGGGATAGGGGTTAGACTTGTCGAGCACGCATAACTTGTGATATGGGGTCCTCATAGTCTGGATTACAGTCCGATAATCAAAGATTTTCAATGTTTGAAAACAATACGATATTGAAAATGATTTCGGTGTCTCAAAAAATTAGAAAACTCGCTTGAATTCGGAAATTGAAAGGCTCTGATTGTCGGACTACAGTCCGACAATTGGATACTCTGATAGTTCTCGAGGTGGCTCCTTTACACGAGAAGCTAACAACCATCTACGTACAACTACCACGTGATGAAAGTCAGCTCACGCTTTGAATTAGGTGCAGAAATTCGATTCTAGCTGATCGAGCTCGGATTATCTAACAACTCAGATTGGTATGTAACTTCAGTGCCTGCCAGTCGATCTAGAAAGATTCCAGTATGATTGATTCGTTAGTTGGAATCTCACATCCATGCCTAAGCTACAATGTCAGCTTCTTTTCCCGTTTTGTTTGAGGCCAGATCATGGAAATACCTTTCCTATTGTTATCATAGGTGAACACTACCCCACATCACTAATTCATGTATTATTATATGTGAAGATGAGTATCGTGGTGCGGACGTAACTCTCTTGAAATCATGTTTGTCGGTCGCCTTGGTAGCATGTATTCATGCTTCTAAGGTAGGCATTGTTGCAGTATATCTGAAAGGATTGCTGCAGGCCGCTATGCCCAAGATCGTAGGATTGGAACGACACATATCTTGCGAGTTGGGATAATATAGAAGAGGTTGAACACTCCTGATGAGTGCGAATCGCCATTGTGATTATGTAAGATTGCGGTCGATGTGTTAAACAAAATTCCATGTGTGTCTGAAAGAGTTTCTGTTTCTGTTTACCATTGGTCAAAGTATCAAGATATTCCGGTGCAGTCTCGAAATGTTATCCAAATGGGGGTACTTAGAAGTAATGGAGCACTTTTAATGGCAATCTCCAACTCAACAATTTTTATTACATGCCTAAGATCTCTAGAATATCATGCATGTCACCAACTTCTTAGAATCATTCTTTTCATATCAAGGGTAAACCATCAACATCTCTTTGATGAAAGGCTTTGAAAGATATGAGGACCACCAATCTCGCCTTTCCTTCAGAAGCAATTCGGTGAGATAGTACCCCGCATAGACTGCAAGGAGGATGTAGCACATAGACATCGTACGTATTCCGGCATACCCACCTGTCGATTGAGCACGTGTATGAAATATCAGCGACGAGATATGCCTTTCAGCAGAAGTTCCATAATATCATGGACAATCAATAAAATTTGCTTTTAGTTAAGTTACACGCATCGATCCGCTCGTGGTAAGATCAATGAGAACGAGGCACAGTTCGGCCCGTTACATCGAATAGCTGACCACTCGCGAAGAAAACGACACAGCAGAAGTGCCCCAGATTGACAGAATCGAAACACTAATAAGATTCACTCGTGAGATTTATCAGCAATTCTGCAGACTGTAAGAAGTGAGGGCATACCTCGGTAAATGATTGAGAACTCTGGGCGTAATGGGAACCCTGAAATGGGGGGATTACTACACCGACTGACCAAGCTAGATGCTTGGCAATGCCTGGGTTTTGACGACGCACTCGGTGTATCAACGAGACCTCATCTTCAGCTGCTGTTTAATTTAGACGGTTGTGAGCAAGCTTTTGTGATGTATGTCATGCATCTGCACGAAGCACATTGTTGGTGTCGCGAAATCAGTGGATATGCACGTAATGTGCGCTAGCACGCCCCTAACTAGCCTATATTACGTGCATATAGTCCTTTTTGACTTCAATCCTGGAATCGCATCAAAATTGTTAGGAGTAGTACTATACCTAATCTTAATGAACGAAGTTTTATTATTACTAAGGTGATACTAGCAGTCAGGAAAAGGTGTTGGGGGGG
>PHWZ01000536.1:0-22497 GCA_004379285.1 Botryotinia calthae
TACCCATTGGGTAATGGGACGGGTTTTCGAAAATCCTACCCACCCATTGGGTACCCAATGAGGCCTACTACCCACCCACTGGGTTTTCTACGCAGACTAATGATACTAAGCAGTATGCTAAAAACAAACATCTTTTTCTATTTCCAATAAATCTAAACTACTAGACATACCGAATACAACGATCGTCGTCAAGCTAGAAAGTCATCGTCAATAACTTATATATACTCTAGAAGATGATCAGCTTGCAGGGTGGGTACTCTAACCATCTGAATACATAACCCACAAAGAATTTTCAAACTCCACACCGAGCAAACCGTACAGAGAGAATTTCCAACCAGAGAAGCCCTCACCATAAAACCTCACAGAAACCTAACCTCAGATTAATCCACAGCGAGTAATCTTATACTTCCAAAAGACAAGCCAATCGCACAGAAAACTTTTGTGCAGTCCATACAAAGTACAACACATACATATATTTCTCGACTACCAGATCATCGAGATCGCCCACCTGCCAGGTCGCCAGCGTGCAAACAATAGTGCGAAGTCGCGTAGCAATATAGATCTGAGGAATTGGAATAGTCTTTGGGATAGAGTATAGCATGCTAGAGCTAGTTGGAGCAAGTATTTAAGAAACTCGAGATGATGATGTGAACATGAATGGGGATGATGGTATTGCTTTAACAGTTGGAGGTGAAATGGTATATAATGCAAGATAATGGATATCGATTGTAAAGTCGTTTTAGCGTTTGATACTTTCAGATATTATGGAGTGGGATTTTCTCAGAAAAGTAGGTTTCAGAGCAACGATATATATCCGGGATACCTACAGTTGAAGATGCAGAGCAAGCAAAGATAGCAGAGAGGTAAAAGAGAAGAGAGACCAAGTCTAGATGATCCCCCACGTGTAAACATAACATTAGGTAACCCCTCCTCCCCTCTCTCCCCTCGCTACGGACTACGCGCTTTAATCCTATTATTTATATGACAATAGCTCATACACGATACAGTTCACTCAATCATTCTACGTATCCCCTAGAATTCAATCAACATCACATCAACTATCTCTCTTCTCTGTACATAGTACATAGTACATACTACTAGAGCTAATACCACATGAAATAAAAATATGTGACATCGACCGCTACGAGGATTGATCAACATAAAGTTCGCTTATTTAAAAGGCAAACAACAACAAGAAACAGAATTTATCTAAACCCATTCAACCTTCCATCGCTTCACCCAATTTCGAGCCCCTGATTAGCTCACCGAGCGACGAGCCTACGTAAACGAATGAGGCTGTGTATTATTCTCCACACACCCACACACACTCTCAGAGCCCTATCGTCAAGACCAAGAGTATGATTGGAAGAAACCCTCATGTTACATTGCATGATGAAGGGTACTGCCATGAAAATTTAGAAGATTAATGTGCTTCTAGAAGGTCTCACAAGTGAAGTATGTGCATAAGGTTAAATTCGTGGCCGGGTTGAAACCCTAGATATGTAGGCTAGGCTTGGGCAAAGAAGTCAACCATGTAGTATTTAGTAAAGACGTATGTGTCATTTCAGCTATCAAAAATGAAGATCCAGAGCTCTGACGATTTTTAGACACGAGATCATTTAGTACCATCATCATTTGTGGGTTAAATATGGCTAGCAAGATCATAATTTGGGATGTTAGGATGGCTTCAAAATGTCCACTTCGGGTGGCAGATGACAAGGGCTTTCTCGCTAATATGTGTGTAAGGCTGTCGATGTCCGCCTTACAGCATATAAGCTTCTCCCAAAATACCTCACATGCATGATTATTTGACGATCTAATCTACTCCAACGCATAGATATGTTGAGTGGCTGGAATAATTTCTTAAGGAGGGTATCGGAATGCACGATTTTCTGGACGCGCTCAATATCTCAACCATCTGTCTAGTATATGATATGATGACATCCGATCGAACCATCTTCCTGAAAATATGCCTTACCATTTACAGACACCGAAGAACGCTTAGCAAACCCTACCCATATATGCACGATTGACAAGAGACAAAAATTGCTGGCGAAGTACTATTTATTCGTAACGACATTAACATAACTCATGAGACGTGTTCTTCATCATCATATCCCAAACGTATAGCATATAAACAAATGTACCTCGGAGAAACAAACCAACAAACTAACAAAGAAAGAGAAAGAAACATTCGGGTATAGAAATCGTTCAAGAGACTTTTCTTTTCGACCATGGTCCAGCATCGTGAAATTTGAAATTCGTAAGAGAGAAAAAACAAAACTCCCGATAAAACCCTAACGTTGGACAATCAAAAAAAGATTATTGGTCGGTCCCACTCGGTGTCCTATTGGGTTAAGGTTACCGTGCTTAGGCAACGAGCAGATACGCCCTGTCGAAGAGGCGAACGGGGAGGGCCTGTGTTCCTGCATCAAAGAGGGAGCCGGCATATAACTTCACTCATTCGGTGAGAGAACATTTAAATAACACAAAGTACGAAGAATTCAAAACAACTGGAGACATAAGTGGCAAAATTCGCCCTCCGCACAGCCACACAACCTTCGAGATTGTACATACAAGGTCGCATAGGTTTCCAAATTTTCCCTCGGGTTAAGAGGGACTGTCCTCTGCGTGAGTGGCAAGCTAAAGAATCCGAGTGTATTCTGGATGCTCGATCGATACAGGCATATGCTTCTTTGAAAAAGTTGGCCTCTGCCTTTCTTTGTGTGCATGACCTGAGCGTTTGCGTTGTCGTTCTTCCTTTTGCAGATCGCATGGAACTTTGGACTCTCTCTCCCGCTTGAGTTTTGCTTCAGGTGTCTCGAATCCTTTTCGTACGAGACTCGGTAATGATGGACGTTCGGTATATTGTCCAGCCAAAGTGTAATCCGCTTCATCCATCAGCTTGTTCTTCCACATATATTCAATTACCGAGAAGTCTGGTCGAATGTTTGTTTTTCCATCGAGGAAATGACTACGACTATGCATCATTCTATCCATCCAATTGCTACGCGGATCGTTGGTGTCTTCGAATTCTCTATCACAGAAGAGGCAGAGGCATTTCGATGGAGGAGGAAGGTCGTTGAAATGCGTTAGGCTGTGCTTATGCCAGTCATCGAAATCATCTGGATGGAATGCTACTCCACAATCTATCGATATGAATTCACATGGAAGGACAATAGCAGTGTTGATTCGGGAGATTTGAGGTATTGGGAGGTTCCACCCAGCTACAGGATTGGATTGTGTCGATTGTTGACTGGTAGCTGTCGTGCATGACCCTCGAGACTGCATGCTAAACACACTTTCGTTGTTTTCGCTACAGGGCGATACTGTTGATGCGGAATCTTGGCTGAGAGTCGAGCATGTTGAGGCATCGTACGTTTGATTCGCGAATTGTCGGGGAAGAGATGTTATATCAGCATAGCTTGTACGATGTGTGCTTGGGAGACCTGCGAAAGGGATTTCGGAGTCGTTGAGGAAGCGGTCAATACGTGCATTATCGTAAGTTGCCATCTTATATCAACGTTCGCAGATCAAGAAGGAAGCTTTGCAACTGCACACTTTGATGATAATGATCGAGGTTCCGCAATGTAAATGATGGATTTGATGGATAAGGTTGACAGTGAAGGGAAAGGTGGAGCGTCGATAAGATAAGAATAGGCTTGTCGATCACTAGGAACAAACAAACGAACCCCTCTAAATTATATGACGAGTGTCAGAATCGAGGACTCAAGACGATGACAACGACGAGATGTAAAAGTTATGGGAGTAACTTTTGATATCCAAATAACAATCCAACAAATACTGACCTGGAAGTGAAAGTGCGATCTGGTGTTGAGTTATTTCGAGTGGCAGTTATCACTTTAGACAATTACGCTAGGTATTGATAATGTTTCGCAATATTTGCGGGGAAATTGGCTTCAACGAGCTCGAAAGGAAAGGAGCTCTAACCAAGCGGCGTGAAGGTCTTCTGGTTCCGTTTCTTCCCCAGATTTTGGCGCAACAATCAACAACGAATGCCAATAACTGGAAAACCAAATGCGACAATCGAAGTGTTGTCCTTATCGTTCGAGAGTTCGAGAGTTTGAGAGCAAAGATGGGCCAGAATCGTATCTTATGTGAAAAAGGCCGTCACTTTGAAAAGAAGTAAGATATGGATGATATTGGATCAAGCTGCTGACCACCGCAAAATTAATGGTTGGAGGGGACACAAGTGATTAAAGAAGAAAGTCAAAATCTTGCTCCCACCCACTTTCATATCTCTCTAGCAGGGAGGCTCAAAACTCCATAGACTTTGTCCGAGACATCTTATCCCTTTCCGAGATTTCTCTCAAACGCTTCTTTTCTTCCACGCACTCTTACGGACAGGAAACAAATCGTTTCCAGCGAAGCCAGCACCCATTCGCCACTTCACGAGCAATGGTTCCATCGGCCCCCAACACGACCGCATAGCATCCACAGTCCCAAGCTACAACACATCCGCATCCTACATCCCATGCTCGCATACAAGGATACCAGGATACCATAGGTCTCGGGATTGTTACACATCGATCCTGTCAGCAAAATCGTGTGCACACATACTCCGAGTTCTCACTCCAACAATGGATCATGCGAAGTTAGATTACTGGAGCGATGCGATGCGATGGCATGCGACGCGTAGCTCTTGTACCTGCTGCGCATAGCTACCCGACCATCTTAAAAATCTAGTGGTTCTTGAAAAGGGTTCCACGATAGCCATCGACCAGTTCACCCACGCAACCCCACACCGCTTCTTGATGGCGCATTCATAATATCGATTGGGCACAACTCCTACAAAAATCATGCTAATGAGGAGGAGAGAGGATATTATTCCCCAGAGACGCAGGATCACCAGACCACAACCTCTTCAAACGAGCTACGGTAGCGCATTCTCAACATTCTGATTCGACGTTTATGTATACTCGGTCAAGCGAGCATGATTTTTGACTTATATTCCCACGGCAACTATTCCATACACTAGTCATTCGCCCATCACTAAAGCCAACAGAGTTGAAGGAGTTCTCTCTAATGCTAACACAGTTTCTAGCTTCTACCTCGACTCAAAATACAAGAGACTTCTGCTGTAACATGACTTTCTGACCACCACCGATACATGAACTCGCATAGAGTTCATACGTTATCGCCAAGATTTATTTCCAATGCACTCCCTTTCGAGGTAGAATACGACATCTGCAGTGCGTGCTACAATCTCCCGATTTGGGTTTCGAGAGACAATGACAGCAACCAGATTGATGATGACCTGGAGCACTTCTCGGAATAAATACCCAAATTTGGTATCAACATCATCGTCAATCATAAATCCAAAACGTTGACGCAAACACATACGCCATATGTAAAGTTGGCTGTGGGTAAAATCCAAGCACATACATTGAAAATTGGTTACCCGGCCCTCGCATGGCTTGTTTTTCAACCCCGCACCTGCCAATGATTTCGAAAGCTGCAAATTGCTTAGTAACAGCAGAGCCTCATCGACCCCGCTTTCGAATTCGAGATATGATGGAATGTGGAATTATCACTGGGTCACATGTGAAGACGAAGATCTTCGACGGTTAATCACGGTATCTAGTATCATGTGAGATCCTATATTGGGGTACACGTATACATGAACATGTATGTATGTTTGTTTGCTAGAATTGTCACAACTCTTCCAATATATCCGTGGGATTTATTTATTATTTGAAGATATAGCCCAGCTTATCACTCGAGACTATCCATGACCGTTGCATGAAGACATGAGCCATATAGCGGCGTAGCAGAGATTAGTTCTCCACCTTCTTCCGTGGGTATCTTTTCATATGTAATCGGTCATAAAGATATTACTTTTTTCCTTAACTATCAATCAGGAGCGCAAAGCACCTTCATCTTCGTCACGATATTGATCAAATGGTTTCGTTCTCCATTTTCATCCCCTGCTTTCAAGATTCCAGGAAACGTTACGCAGCTGATTTCTCGCTCGTTTAAAGTATCTTCATCCTCTCCCCCAATATCTTCCATTCTCTCCTCGTCAAACATCGTTTGTTGATGTTCTTCAATTATGGGCATCATTATGCTAAAGACTGCCTTTTGAGCTCGCAGTAATCGTGAAAGATCAATAGCAGCACTTATTATGGTTTTGAGCGATTGATCTCTAGCTTCAGTACTTTGGACATCAAATATCGGATCCAGCAAGCTATTGAGTTGCGCAACAACGGTATTGACAACGGCAGTGGTCTCGGATTTAAGCTTTTCAGGAGCTTCTTTCAACAGAATCCCAAGCGTCGTAGACCGCCATTGGTTCATTGCATCTTCGGGACCTTTACATCTCGATCAGCTCTTCAAAATCCGACGAACAATTGAATGGCTTTTCTCACCGTAAGAACCCAAAGTCATTTCCGTTCTTGCGATTTCCATGGCTTGTTGCTCTGGCAGACCGACAAAATATGCCTGGAAGATTTCAAACACTAATATACTCGACACAAGTGACTGTATGAAGTTAATTTTAGATGATGTTGCTAGATGCTGATACATGGGTACCCATTGCTCCAAATGTTGCCGGACTTCATCTGAAGCTTTTCCTAAATCTATTACAAGTCAGCTTAATTTAGCACGTTACTTTACCACATTGTCAATAACAATATAATATCCACACATTTTCGCGCCCAACGAGCGCTGATGAAATTTCTCCCAACATAGCCGTGTCAAAATAAAACTCCAAGCCTACCAATTCTTCCCCTCCTAAAATTCGATATCACCCAATTCTGCAACGCATTCCCAATCCACTGCATCTTCTCCACAACCACCTCATCCGTAACCTGTTCCCCTCCCACCCCACCGCGCCCACTACTACTCACCCACTCCTTCAACCCCCTCACCTGTCCCCTCAACGCCATAATCTCCTCATCCTTCCCCCTCATCTCTCCCATCGCATCATTATACGCTTCGCGGAACGCATCCCGATCCAACATCAATGCTCCAACACGACTCTGTACCTCTGCCGCACTAGGACAATTCGCATGCGCGGACCGGAGGAGTCGCAGCTGGGAATCGGTGGCGAGATAATTGGTGTGGAGAGTGGAATGGGCGGTTTGCAGAAGATGGAGGGTTTCGCGCGTGTGCAAGAGAGTGGTGGTTAAATTGTGGATTTGGGATTCCGGGGGTAGAGGTTCTTGTTCTTCTTCTTCTTCCTCTTCGGAGGTAGAAGTGGAGGTGGAGGTGTGGGGGATATAGTCTTCGTTTTCGTTTTCGGAGTCGTCGTCGTAGTCGTAGTCGTAGTCGTAGTCGCGGGGAGAGGGTGTTTTGGAGCGTGAGCGTGAGCGCGATCGAGAATATGAATGTGGATGGAAATGAGTGGATGGGTTGGGGGAGTTACGTCTTTGGGGATCGGCGGCTGGATGTGTGGTCGATTGCGGATGGGGGCGAGAGTGTCGAACGCGTGGTGCTGCGGTTATTTCCGCCAAGGAAGATTGCGATTGCGATTGCAATTGGGATGTTGTAGAAGTAGAAGAAGGGGGGGGAATGTATTCTCCGCTTTGTGAATTTATATTTGTAGTCCTAGTTCCGGATCCAGATCCAGATCCAGATCCAGAGATAGAGATAGAAGGGGATGCAGCGCGATGCGCAAGCGAATGCGCAAGATCGATTCGAGAAGATGAGGGTTTTGGCGCGTGTTTCTTTTCTCTGGCGCTCATTTTCGCGGGGGGTTGTTGGAGAGGATGGAACCCTTTTTTATGGATGGAAGGATGGGTAGATAGGTAAATGATGAATGGATGGATGAACCTATGTGTACCTCGCGAATAGGTACAGTGTTATACAAATACGGAAATATTTCGTGTGGAGTTTCAATTAGATATCTAGATCGGTAGCTAGATGGATGCCTGCCAGTGTGAGAGCTGAGATGGCGAGGAAAGGTAGCTCCGTGTATCGCGTAAGTGTGAGTGTAAGTGGGATACTTCAATCTTTCTCTCTTTCAACAGAAGGCTAGTAAATTCGCAAAAGACGAGATGGAAATGAAGAGGGCATATTGAGAATTAGATACCTAGGAGGTAGGCAGATAGGTGAAGAATAACTCCAAATCCGATACCCTTTTTCCTCTCAACAAACCTCGAGAAAATAAGATGTAAAAAAAGCAATCTCTTCAAGAAAAGAAGAAGAAGAAGAAGAAACTCTTCCCAAAAAATATAAAAACAAACAAACAAACAAACAAATCAAATCAAATCAAATCAAATCACCAAAAAGGAAATGCCGAAGTGAAATGAACCCTCCTACCTTACCCACGGAGCAAAGCGAAACAAATGAACATTCGTGTGGTGGAGAGAATTGCATTCAGATTGATAAATGAAGGAAGATGAGAGGTTCTTATTCTGCTGCCTGGAAGTATGAGATGCGATGAGGGACAGAAAGATGGATGGATGGATGGATGTGTGGATGGATGGATGGATGGATGCATTAATTTCCTGGGTAGATGTTGGTAATCAATTGTATTATTTGTTAAGCGCTAGGTTTGTCAAGTAAGGAATGGATGGACTGGCTTTTGTTGGTAGCGGGTGTGTGAACGGATGGGTGGATGGGTGGATGGGTGGATGAATAGATCGATCATAGGTGAGATTGATCATGAGTGAGGGGTTGACAGGAGATCTGCAGTGTGTGTAAGTTTTTGTGTCGTCTTGGGTGGTGGTGGGTGTGGACGGGTTGATATCGGATTTTGGTTATCTCGAAAAGGAGCAAGAGCTCAAGAACATACATACATATATACATACATACATATATACACACATCCCAGATAATATCCCAGGGCAAATGTAATAAGATGTGCAACCCACAGCCCATGGAAAGGAACCTTATGAACGATCAAAGATGAGAATTTCGACGTCAAATTCCAGGCTGGTTGTGGGTGTGAGTGTGAATGTGAGATTGCGGGGTTCCTATAATACATCACGTATTGTTACACAAATACATACATAGTATGCCACACCAAAGTCGTTCCAATCCCAGCCAAGAATCTCTTAGAATTAAAC
The DNA here is from genome assembly GCA_004379285.1 of Botryotinia calthae. Taxonomy (NCBI): domain Eukaryota; kingdom Fungi; phylum Ascomycota; class Leotiomycetes; order Helotiales; family Sclerotiniaceae; genus Botryotinia; species Botryotinia calthae. The sequence continues at coordinate 9,033 of PHWZ01000536.1, forward strand.
ATCTTGGAAATCCGATCTTTCAATTCCTCTTCACATTCGCTTTCCCATCCCCATTCCCATAACCACACTTATTGATTACGGGATAGCGGACAAACCAAGATAATTCAAAATCCAATCTCTTCCTCTCCCGCTCCCGCTCCCGCTCCTGCTCCCCCTCCCCGCATCTTCTTCTTCGCCAAAAACATCCCCTCCCCACCCAAAAAAAAACATGCCCCCTAAAACCCCCCGTCCCCGCTTAACACATTTCCTATGCATCCCCCTCACGACCACCTCCTCGCACCCCCAACTCCAACACTCCCTCCACATCTTCAAAAAAGACGTCACCACGCCCCCCACCACAGAATACCCCGACCGGACTCCCATCCCCGAAGATGCCATCCGTCCGCTGTCCACCCTACATCTCACGATCGGGGTCATGAGTCTCGAAACCCCCGAGCGGATTCAAGGCGCCACTTCGATCTTAAACGGGATATTCTCCTCCCCCTCAACGCTCACAGGGAAAGAAAAAGAAGGGACCGAAGAAAAAGAAACAGACAGTAGAGAAATCCAACTCCCCAACATAACCCTCACCTCCCTCCACCCAATGCACCAACCCTGGTCTACATCTATTCTCTACACCTCCCCCCACGATCCACACTCGCATCTCCAAACCTTCTGTCAATTCCTCAAAGACACCTTCACCACCGCCGGATTCATGCTTCCCGAGGAAAAAGGACGAGGCTTATTACTGCACGCTACGATTGTCAATACAATCTACGTTCGCGGCGTACGTCAGGATTCCGACACCGGCACGAGAGCCACCGGAACCGGGAATGCACGTGGAAATCGAGGCAGATGCAGAGGAGGAAGTTCCTCGGGCCATGGAAGGCACAAAGCACGTCTCACGTTTGATGCACGGGATATCATTTCTAAGTATGCTGATTTCGCGTGGATGCGCGATGTACGGGTTGAGAAAGTGGCGATTTGTAGGATGGGGGCGAAGAAGAAGGGGGATGGGGATGAGGAGTATGAGATCGAGGCTGAGATCGAGGTACCTTGCATCTGAGTGGCTGGTTGCACTGAAAGACCTAAATGGCAGTGTTTATGGAAAGCACTTGGATTGAAATCTAAAGCACTGCATGTGGTGTTGAGGAATAAGGGAGCTAGGTATATCATGAAAAAAGATCGTGGTACTTGTGCTCGGTAGATTCAGCGATAAATGATAGTGCAAGAGAGGAAATACCACGTAGTATTGTCTTTGAAAACGGTATCTGAGACTGAAAAACGGGTGACCTCTCTCTTTCCTACATCTTATCTTGTATCCACATCTCCAAATCACTTTTGATACGCAATGTACACTATCGTAAAATAATTGACAGGGTCTCGGAAGAATTGAACCTTCTGATTTGATGCATCTGTCGTGACTTCATGTGCTGAGTAACCATGACATTAAATCTGGCAAACCATCACTTCGTCACCTCATCTAACTAAAATTCCTCCTCGACTTCCGTCATCCATAGATAATCTTAAGAGGGAAAGGAGAAGCTGACATAAACAAATAAAAACATTTCCCTCATGTGAACCAGTAAAAAGAAAATGAGGAAACCACCATAAGAAAACCATGTATGCCATTTCCAGACAACATAAAGTATATGAATGCAATCCGAGACGCCTGAGCTATGGGGAGCTTTGTTTTGTAAGAGAAGTATACTGCTCGTGCGTGAACTTCAATGTCGTCACAAGAGCCCCGATAGGCAATACTTTTGATTGCTTTTGCCACATCAGATATCCTCGAGCACGAGAACGATCTTCCATTATCGGGGATTTTTGAGGGGGTATGTGTGTGTACGGCCGTCCTTCAAGTGGCATAAAACTTCTTCAGGACCTTCTCAACCTCTTCGTACTCCTCCTTCACCGAAACCAACGTTTCCTTGATTCTCGCCAAACATTTCTCCTTGTCGGGTTCATCTGTTGTGCCAGCTTCATCTTTCTGCTGTCCATAGTGTTGAATCTTTTCACAACTGTCCTTGACCTTTGTCAATCCCAATGTTGCCGAGGAGCCCTTCAAGAAATGCCCGAGCGAAGAAAGCGTTGCTAAATCTTTCTCCTTACTACATATTGTCAGTACTTGCATTCATATCTGCGTCCGCAGATGCCCATCTTCATGAATATATTATACAAGTCGACAGAGACATGTATACGAGCCCCACTTACAGTGCATCATCCATTTTGACAAAGGTCTGCTCGGCCTGCTCAAAGAATCCAAAAACGATAGAACGACTGAATTCCCGCTCATCTTCGTCATCGTCCATCTCTAGAATTTGTTCGAATGTGGCCGAATCGATGTTCTCTCCGAGATCTGGTAGACCGACGGACCCATCGTCACTCTGTTTTGCGCTGAAGTCAGTGTAATTCTAATTAAATTTATAAATTTGCTGTCAGGCAATGCGCAGGGAAATGCTTACCCTTTCATCATCTTGTTCCTCAACTTCTTCTTTGGGTGGTGGAACAACAGGAACTGGCGATTTTTCTTTGACGGGTTCGGGTTTAGGTGTGACTGGTACTGTCTTTGGCGCTGGTACCGGAGTAGGAGTCGAAGTAGAGGAGGACATGGTGAGTATTATTTTTATTGTGCGAACGACAAAAGTTGTCGCTCAACAGATCAAGAAATGGTGTGTAGCAATTTTTTTGTTGTAAAGTTGTTCAGTGAGTGGGTTTACTTGCTTCAGATCGCGATGGTGGGGTGGAAGGTCAAGGCAGGGTTGAAGGGAATAGAAGGCGGGTAGAATGTCTTTCCTTCGTCTAAATCTTGCTCGAAGTGGGGATATGGAAGAATTCAAGGTCTGTAGGTAGAGAGGTCGCTTTAATTGGTCATTTGAATTCTTATTCACTTCAAAGACATGAACGTGGATGGTAAGAATAGGACTTCGTATGTGTATGTATTGTATACAAAGGTGTTTCTCGAATGTGAGTGGATGGGTGAATGTTAGTTGTGAGGTGAATAATGTTGATGGATGTGGGAAAATGGCCCCTCGGAAAATCCAATCCCCACAACAAAGCCCAATGTTGTATTTGTTGTTGTAAATGCAATGCTTGGAATCCTTGATAGTGGTTGGGTATTGCTACAAATCTCGGAATCTAACAAATCATGCCTGGTGACTGGGTACCCAGATGTTGATAAGAGAGGTTGGGTGAATATGTATATATATTTGTGTCTTTCAAGGTCCGAGTCACCATCCCATCTGCTTTGCTTGTATTGGTGTACAAAATATATTGATGTCCGGGTATTGCATGTGTGATTAGATCTGACTAGACCAGACCAGACCAGACCAAACCAGACCCGTCAAACAAGGGAGAAAAAAGATGAACCAGTCACGACCTGTGCCAGGCAGGCTGGAAGTAATCATCTGTCTATCTGTCTATCTGTCTGTCGTCTATCTGTCGAGCTTTGGTGTGTTTAGACTCTGGTTTAGACTCTGGTTTAGACTCTGGAGCACGGAGGATTCCATGGGGATATTGCACATCAGTTAACACTGTCGGATGATTCATCGAAATGTTTCGACCTGGTGGACTATTCTTTTACAGTGTCTTTCTTTTGTTCTTTCTTCCCTCCCTCCCTTCCCCTCTCTTCTGCTCTCTCCCGTCTTTCTTTCTTAAAGGAGTTACGGAGAGGGTACGCGCAAACGGTGCTCATGCCCCGAGGAGATCAATATCAATATCAATATCAAGAAAGAAGGAAGTTGAACGAGATGTTCCGGATCTCTCATTCCTTGAAGTGGATGGAGGGGGAGGGATGGATGAGTGAGTGAGTGAATTTGGTGGGTGATAGTGGGGTTGGTTGCAGTATTTCTTTTGCGACCCCCATTCTATTATTAAATTGATTGTATGATGTGGTATCTCTAGGTCAATGTAGCATGCAGGGTCCGTCTCTCCCAAGCCTCTTTTTGCTCTTGATGGTCACAGCATATTGACTCTTTGAATATCTATCATGAGAACAAACGGGAGTGAGGTTTGGGAATGGACGGTGACCAGTTGTTTCAAGTGTTGCCGTGATTAATCCTTCTCCGGCCCTTTGGTATATCTGGTAAGTGCGTACGTAGTAGTAATCAGAATAGCACTTCGTCCGTACCTACTACCAAGCCAGGGATTGTTCTAGACTCCGCACCAATCTTCTGAATTTATTGTGATACGAGCAGACCAGAGTCCAAGAGAAGAGCCTTACTAAGAATCTTTAAGGTTCACCCTTAGGAATGTTTCAGCTAAATGTCAAAGAAAAGATCTCTTTCGACAACATCCACCTTGGTACTCGGTAGACTTCACGACCAGCATTGTCGTGGTGAATGATGAATGAGGGACATGTGCTGGCGGTACTTGGATGCCATCTCTCCCATCTACCTAGGTAGGTAACAAGATGGTTACTCGGGCATTTCTCATCGGGTCAGGTATAGATATACGTCGCTACCAAAAAGGGCGACAACATCTGGGCATGTTGCGGCTATATGAAAATTTATGAATCTTTTTTTCCTCTTTTAGGCAGTGTTACCGTATTGGTGTCCAACGATGACGAAATCTTAAAATATTACGGAAGAAAACAAGGATCGACGTCATTTTCGCATGCTTACTAAATCCCTAAGGGCTATATTTGACCAATGAGGAAATCGATGGCAGATGAGGAATTACTCCATTCGGATCCCTACAAACAGCCACACAATCCATCGGACCTACCTAGGGAGGCACATCCGATGTAGGTGCCTCCCTATCTTCCTACATATGGACCAAAGACCGTTCTTTCCATTTCTGTCATCTCATGTGATCCGACACGAACTGATAGGCCTTGGCAAATCAAAATCACTCTTATCCTCGGGCGGTGCGTGTGCGTGTGTTGTCAAAGAAAAAGCAAGTTTTGAACCTTCCCATCTGAGCTGCCCCCCTTATCACATTATCGCACATTGTCTTCAAAAATGGCCTCTTCCCTGGGTCCGTTCTATATTCTACGGTTTGGGATCACCTGAATCCCGCATCAACTGTAACGAATCCTTCTACTCATACGATCCATTATCAAAACACGAGGTTTTGAGTCAACAGTTCTAGCATCTAGATTCGCTCAGATTCTCTTGGGGCTTGATAAATCAGTTCATCAGACCTTACACGACCTCATACAATTGTCCATGCATTCAATTGATTACACGGATATGGGTCATTGCGTGCAATAGCATCATTTCCTGGCCATGTGGTCCTAAAGTCATACAACATCTCCGAAAAACTGCAAAATTCGAATTCCAGTTGTACCTACATACATACATACATCAATCTAAAGATAAGACTCAAATGTTCAAAGAAGGGAGGTAGATTACACGAGTGCTACCCAAAAACTTCCCAAAACAAGGCGGTTGTTCTTTGGTCATCGGTATTACTTCCTATGAATACGGTGTGATATCATTCGCTGTAACACATACTTTCACTCAATCCGTTTATGTAGTTTCTTCTGCCCTTCCTATCATCTCCTACATATTAAGTCATCCTGCAAAGCGCCCGCCCGGTTGCTCCGAACCATTATGGCAGCCAGATTTTAAATTCTGAGGTGTGGCGATGTCATATTAAGAATAATTTGCAACTCTTGCCCTCTCTCGCCAATTGTTGCTTTCTAATTGAAGTGGGATCGAAGATGAGTTTCTTCATACATAAACAGCCTCATCCCAAGCATATAGATTGGAAGTGACCGATCTGTAAGAAGTATGTGCTGTGTTACCGAGGTGTCCTCCGAGCAATGTTTGAGGCACTCGATTTTGGATTTACACCATAAGTTTCCAGATAGTTGCTATGGCCATTTTGCAAATCATGCAAAATCGTTGGAAGTTTCAAACCCAAAATTTCAGGCAGACGGGAGAATCGTATCTGCACGCAGACAGAAAATCATTTCCATATTTGGAAACACCAAATGAGGTCTATAGTATCAAGCCAATAAATCGCGAATCTCAGAGGAGATATCTAGATGGTATCAACTATATACTGTTTCTGTGCTTAAAGTCTCTTGGAAGATACTCATTGCCACTCATTGAAGGAGGAATACTGGTAATGTTCTAGCACGGACATAGTCCCTTTCTTAGTGAGAAGACAAAGTGGAGTTTCTTTGCAATTCTACAACAGATATGCCCTGCTATGAGTTGTGAAATTTGTTCCCTCTTCACTCATCCATGAGGTATACAGAGTTTAAACAACTAGGCATTCAGCTGCCATCAGTTGGGGGTCTTATTTCCCTGAATGTCTTGATTCTTAAGTTGAGGATTACAACATTTCCCAAATTTTGGTATGGACTGCTTCGAATGACCCAGGAGTCACTAAAATTTAAGTCTATATATGCCTAGCCCTCATGCATGAGTCTATGACAGGCACTGCTCAGCCTCACATAAACGATCTGGAGATTGACACCATCGTAACAAATCATCACAGTATACCTCCACCTGAAAGTACACAAACCACCAATGAGCGCCGTGGCTGAATAGTGTGACAGAGAGGACATCGTATCAATTCTCGACCGGGTAAGTGTTTGCCCAAGTTTTTGGATGGAGTTTGTCGTAGTCACTGCTTAGATGCCAAGTTTCCGGCATACGCCTCTTCCGCATTTTGAAGACACAACTAACCCCATAAGCACAGCTTGGTTTTACCCATTTAGACGACTATCCGCATCAGAAACTTGGCATAAACCTTATGAGGAGCAGTGAAGCGTGAGGCTTGAAGCTCAGATCCGTAATGATGCGTGTATCGTCGCCACTCTCAGCCATAAAAAAGGAAAAATTTACAAGCCTGAGTAAACACCGCCACGGATGATAAATTTCCGTGTGATACCGCTCGCAAGCGAAAGGCGCAACATAAAGAGCATCATATCTCGTATCAGAAAAAGACGAGCCATTGCCTTGAATGTATCTTGACACCAAGTTGTGGCGAGATGCGCTCTCCATGTAACACCAAAGTCACCTGATTCGAATTATGCGACTGATAATCTCCACATTCAGTCCAGACCATCATTCACGACGACGATTCGGTGAACTCAAGCCTGTTATATACAACAGCCAGCAGTGAATGGGGCTCAATATGCTAAGATATAGAAACAAAACTCGAATTGCCATGTGTGGTGGGGAGATTTGGTATGGTGAAGTCATCGTACCAATCTTTTCCACGGCTGTCCCAGAAAGACTCAAAGGAGTCTTAACTGCAGATGATATAAACACCCTCGAAAGAAAACTTCAGAGACATCAGCCTATTTCACCGTGGGCTCTATGGGTGCAAGTGGATCGCTTCTCCAACATCTACCTCACTTCAATCCTTCTCTCATCCGAACTCATCGGCGCACCGGCTCGCTAGCTCACTTGTCAATGACATACTACAGCAGCCATACATTCACTACTTCGCTTTCGAATATATACCATGATAACGCAATGACTCTCGCCATAACGAAGGCACCCGCCAAAACGCCTCCATGCCTTAATGGTATGCGACTCGACTCGACTTCCATCAAAAAAAAAACGAATACAAGCGCCAATCCTCGACACCCGAAACCGAAAGAAACGAACAAGGAAATGCATAAACCTATGCAATCTCGCCAAAATCAGCGCCAAATTCGATCCAATAAATTATAAAACCAAGCATAATTTATAAAAAATAAAAATAAATAAATAAGCTAAGGGTTGATTTCTTCGGGGCTGGTACCCCACCGCGGCCAACCATGGATCCTCTAGTTGAAGAAACCCAATTAGCAACCGAGGTAGTCAGCCTCGGTAAAGATGTAGCCACTCATGTAGTCATGAGTGGTGAACTTTTTGCATTCTCTTATGTTGGATATCTATTGGAAATGGGTATGTAGGCTAATAGGCATCTTGAATTGTGGCGCAAGCTAGGTTAAAGTGTACATGTGTGCTTTGCTCAATTCTTGAAAATGTCAGTTGGTATTCTGGGTTTTGATAATGTGCATGACATAATGGCATTCCATTTTAAGGTAGGTAGGACGGACGAGCGGGCTTTCAATGGCTTGTATTTTTGTGTTGTGATATGAGATGAATTTCTCTGGGATAGTGAGGGTTTGTGCAACTCGGATTTCAGATGTATAAATTACGTTGTCCTGAGGATTGAGATAGCGACTGCGACTGCGATTGCGTTGAGAGGGTAGAAATCAAGTGTGAGAGTTACATTAGCTCGCTGGTTTATTATTATCATCTCCTGTATGGTACAGATAGATATGCTTCACTACCTACGTAACAACACATGGATCTACGACATATCTCATGTCTTCGTCGTCTGAATATGTTTTCATCAGAATGAAATTACCATTCTATTTGGATTATGTGTGAACACAACGAATGACTTCAATTCAATAGCTGCTTACCATACCGTAGCCCTAAACGAGTGCGAGAGAAACTAGCTCTTTTATCAGTAGTCTTTCTTTACAATTTACTATCTCCTATACACAGCTAGCTAGCTAGCTCTTTATTATAAAGAATAAAATTAAGATTTTGGGACCTGCTAATCGTGGATACTGCGTCTTCTGTGTCTTTTCTCACATGAACGGATTATAATGGAACTCTGTGATGAGCATTCATATTCCATTCATACTCGGGTGTTGTGGTTGAGAAGTGAATAGATGTGAGATTTAATGTCAACAGGTTATCTAGGTGGGTGTGTGGCAGATGTTGTAAAATCTTCTAAAGACTCGTTTATTTGTTCCATTCCATTTAAGTGATGGATGGAATTATGGAACTTTGTAGAAGAGGAAATATCTTTTGTGTTTAGATAGATAGATAGATAGATAGATAAATGGAGACAATCTGATTTAATTCGATAACGCTTTGGTGCTTTCCATTTTCATCATCATTGATGATGATTCGCATGTAGAGGGAGGGATGCGGATGCGGAGAGGGGAATACAAAGTATCACGTGATTGTGTGGTGGGTAGGGAGTGGAGAGGTGGAGGAGGAAATTTGGGGTTGAGAAGATTGGATTGAGTGGTTGGTTTTGTGTATATATAGCTAGCAGGTGTGTGGTATAACAAATAAATATTTGGTTTCTTTGATTTGTTGATAGGATTGACTGGTTGACTGACAAACTGGCAAATGTGACTAGTATGCGTTTATAAATCATGACACCTCACGTATATAAGAAGAAAGAGAATTGTTTGATGACTTACTATTGAAAACCATGCAATTTCATTCATTTATTCGTTTCTTCGTAATGTACAATCTGTCTAGGGACATTTAATCCTAATAAAACCTAGTACCGATCCTAAGCCATCCAGCTCAATGGGTATCTCTAAACATTAATTTCCTCCCATCCCCACACACCTACTTATTCTGTCTCTCCAACTCGCTCTCCACGCCCCTCTGCTGCGTCTTCCCGATATCATGTTGATTCCTCCTCTCCTCCTCCTTCTCCCTATCGCCTACGATCCCCGCAACCGCACCCCCCACACTACCCTGCACTCTATTCTTGACCCCACTACCCAAATCATTCAATTGGCCCTGAGCCTCCTGGCCTCTACCCGCAGCATTCTGTTCGCGACCATCCTTCTTCATCTCCTCGCTTCCGAGAAGTCCCCCCACGAATTCCTTGCCCGATCCGACCGTTTGATTCCAGGATCCCTCTTGGCGCGCGGGATCGTTCTTGGTTACGGCGCCCGAGGAGGAGGCGCTGAAACCGCCGGCGGAGATTCCGGCGTGTGAGGCGTCGTGTTTGAGGGCTGCTTCGTCGTGTTTTTGGGCGGCGGCGTGCTAGGGGGCGTGGGGGTTAGTATGGTGGTTTGTATTTTTTGGAGAGGGGGGAATATATTAGGGAGTAGAAAGGGAAAGGGAAAGGATAGGAAGATAAGAGGGAAAACATACTTTGTCAGCAGGGTTACCGGTGATAGAACCAAGCGCTGATTGAGCTGCGCCAGAAGCAGAATCAATGTATGATTGGAGAGTGGAAGTATTCTTGTCAGACATTTTTGCGATGAGGTTTCAGTTTGGTTGGTTGACTGTTTATTTGTGGTTTTGCTTTGCTTTGCTTTGCTTATGAAGTTGTGAAGTTGTGAAGTTATGAGTTTGAGATTTTGTTTGGGAGTTTGTTATTGATGGAGAGTTGAGGGAGGTTCTTTGAGCTTATTTATCAAAAACTGTAGCTTGTGATGCAAAGTTATGACGTAATGACCCCAAATACCGGGCAGGGGACTTTTCTAACCAGAACTTGGATCGCGCAACAGATAAAAAATCATCCACCGGAAAAGCGACAGGAAATTACATAATAATGTAAGTCGATATGATGCAATTGTCTTGAAAAAAACGCGAGAAGCTAACAACTACCCCGATTTATATGCTGTTCTACAAACCCGGATTTGACTCCCAGCATTTCTTCTATATTGATTTCTGAATCTCGTTTCGAACCCCACGACTAAAAATAGAATCTTTCATTTGCACAATGGGGCTTCTAGATTTACACCCGAGCGTAATATCTCTGCCAAGCCTCGTAGAATCAGTTTGTTGCAGATCATTATAATTCCAGAGAGAGAAAACCGCACTGTGGCTAGTATGTGTGTATGTATGTGGATTTGATAACCTATGGGCAATCTGAAGGTCGAGACCCTTCATGTGTCTTTTGAATACCAAAGACCCCTGACCTATGGGTATCAAGAAACCCTCACCAACCACTCAAGACTCCAGATCATAAGTGTCGAAAAGTAAAGAATTCTCCTTTGCGCCAACCATAACTCCATATCTGGGTATCTAAAAGAGCAAACTCTCCGTCCACCATAAATCCATTGCTATCCATACATTCCTATCCTGAACCTCGTATTGTATCATAATGTCGCATCATTGTATGTGTATGCAAGTTGCATATACAAAGAACGAACCGCTGATCGAATTGAGATGAAGGATTACTGGTAAACCGAAAAACATGATATATTAGAATGTCCGAAATTTCTGATACTTTGAAGAGGGTATAAACTTACTTTCTTTGCATTAAGGACCCAAACAACCAAAGCCGCAAGGAAAATCAATAACATTGTAAGATACTTGCGATCTTGTTTAATGATTTGTTGCTGGAGATCGACATATCGCTGGAGTTCGGCGGCATATCGCTGCTCGAGATGAGCATATCGCTGCTCAAGATCGGTATATCGCTGCTGGAGTTCGGCGATATATATGGCATGGGTGATTGCAGGCATCTCGTCGTCGTCGTCGTCGGTATTTGAGGTGATGTTTCTAGAATGCTCTTTTTCAGAGCTATTCAAGGCTAGTGACTGCAAATTGTTAGGAGAAGTCATGATTGAACTGAATGCACAATAGTTGTGGATTGATACATTCCTTGGTTCGTGGAGAGTCTCGAAACTTTTATGTTGTACTGAGTATTGGTCTGTGCTCATGCTCATGATTTGAAGTCACCTGATAAACCCCAATAAACACAGAAGCTCGAGCCAGGAACAAAAGCTTTGGCCACCTGAGCTAGCCTGATTCAGCAGATACAGGGATGCACACTTTAAAGGCCAATCAGCTTATGATAAATTAACATGTAGAGATTCATTGTACTAATACTTTTAATAAAGTTGAAATGGCTTGAATCCCCAGTGGCCAATCAATCTTTCCGACCTTGACTCCATAGAAAAGAGTCAATGATCTAAATCATCTCAAGACGTTTGCATACTACAAACATATACGCGACCCCGCCCAGTCTTTCCTTCCCCAAATATCACACTACAGCAGCTGAGTTGGATCGAACTCCATCTACCCCATATAGCTGTAGCATACCTATATAGTCATGATAGATCTCAAGCTCAAGCTCAAAGGAGGGGCCGTTCCATCAACACATTGCGGGGTATGACATCATCATTAATGCCTCAGCACCAGCCAGCCCCAAGCACCCGTTAACGTTACAAGCAAGGCTGAACACCCAAGCAAGGTAGCAAATTCCAGGATTTCTAGGATCTCTGGCATCATTCGAATCAGCTGGCTTTGTTGAGTATGTTGTGAAACCTTGATACGTGGGGTGCATGCGATTGTGGATTCTGGAAAGCTTGGTAGAGGGGTTATGAAAGCTTGATTGAAGAGAGTGCTGGAAAATATAATATGGAGAATATGGAGAATATGCTGTTGGTAGTGATCGAGACACCAGGGAGTCATCCAAGTTGTTGGCAGCAGGAAGATTTATTTGAAATGAGACGATCAGTACTACTTTTGCTATTGTATTCTTATTACATCATTTTGGGTAAGGTCACTATGGAAGTAATTTCTGAAAAGTAGATCTGGTTTGTTCATTACCTAGTCGTTATCTCATGCTATCTAACCCAATATTCAAACACTAACCTCCGTAACCATAACCCCTGATTCCCATTTTGTCACCAACGGATTCTTTACATCATCCGTTCTTCTCATCTTTTCCGTATCCCCACTCTCCATAGCCCTATACCTCTCCTTATCCCACTTCCATATCCCACCTCCACTTTCTAAGCTTAATCCCTCTAAGCCATTCGCTAACCGTTCCGCAACTTCATCCCTCCCCCTCTTGACAAAAAATCTTCTTTCCCAAACTATCCCCTTGGCCTTTTCCTTCCTCCTCAATTCTCTCTGTTCATTCTCTATTTTCCCTTTCTCTTTCCCAATTTTGAAAACATCATTTTCATTAATAGCTTGTGTAACATATCGCCAGGCTCTTCTGGATTCGTACTCCTTTTGCTGTTCGATCGGCTTAACTTTTAGCGATTTCCTCTTCAATGAATTAGCATTGAATTGCAATATGCATTTTCCACTTCTCATGTCCTTGATTTTGAATTCCCCACTCCACTGTCCTTCCGCTTTATATATTGGAGTACTCTCACATCCGTCTTTATATATGATTGCGGAAAATGTATTAGGTGTTCCACTGATCCAGCCTTTCGAGGAATAAGATATTCGAGTTGTGAAACCGGATGAAGAACGGATATAGGAAGTGCCGCTCAATTCAGGATTAAGAGAGCCGGACATGATGCCGACTATGTGTACAGGTGGCTGAGTAATTAGATGTGTTTCGTTGTGTTGAGAGAGGGTTAGAAGGGAGTAGCCGTTTCGTTCGATATGTACTGTTGAGCTAAAGTAGGATTCTGGAGCGATGGTGCCTTGGAGCTAGCGGAAGAGTATTAGTGTGAGACAGAATTAAATTAACAAGCAACAGGAATATTTACTTGTACGCCATGTTTTTCATTCGAGATGTTATATGCTGTAGCTGGCGGATGATGACTGTCAATCGTTAGTATTGTTTTCCCATTTCTTTTCTCAAATTATCAAAACCTACCTAACTTGCTCAGCAACCAAATCCGTTTTTCCAGTGCCCTCCCCGTCATCTTCCCAAGAACCTATAAAACACTCTCCCAAAAATGGATTGAGGGGTTTCTGTGTGAACGAAGTGAATAACTTCAATTCAATTACCACTGTAATTTAGCAACTAAAATAAAGCCCTAAGCGAATGCGAAAGAGACTAGCTCTTTTAG
>PHWZ01000537.1:0-22461 GCA_004379285.1 Botryotinia calthae
GATATATATATATATATATATATTGACCCTCGAAGGCGAGTCATGTTTGAGGTCTGTTACAGTGTTGATATCTGTACGGAAAGGGAAAATAGTTTCCGTTGAAGTGAATAGGATATTCATGTTAGCCACAGCGGACCATTATAGCGGGAAAGACCTAAGTGGGTCGAACAGCAACTGTTCCGCACAGTGCCTACCCAGTATATGGCACATACCGTATTCTTTCGAGAGATTCGAAAATTGCTAGCAAGGACTGATAATTGAAGCTTCTCGTGGGTTAGGGTTACAGAAAGCATTGGAGTTGTTTGATTCGCTGTTTCAATGGATTATTCATCAAGTGCCTTGTATTTCTGTTAAATACTTCTATTTTGAGGCGTTTAGAGGGAAGCTAATTGGCTCTCAAAAACCTTAAAGTAATAATCCTTGCTAGTAATTTTCGAATTTCTCGAAAGAATACGGTAGTCAGCTTGATTAATAAGATGCTCTGATTATAAGCAAAGTGAACGGATTAGTGATCGAAGGACATGGAACTATTTAGTGTCTTGGAGTGATTGTAGTGTTATTAGCAGCGGAGCGGAGGAATCCAGAAAGTAGTTATGGATACTGTAAGAGTTGATATACATACAACAATCGAATCAATGCTGAAAGCGAGTAAAGAACAAACCGAGTAGGTATACTGCAATTGTATCAACCAGAATACATTTCCTAGTAAACTGTTGATGGAAATAGTAGCATTTTAATGAAGAAAGAAAAAACATAATGACATGTACCTAGGTGTTGTTCGATCATCAAATGCATGAAAGGGGTAAGCGAAGTTCCCTTCACACCTTTGGGTACCTACCCTTATACTTTCTTGCCTCGGAAAATTTCAATATGGCGACGGTGTTTTGCTTTTTTGGGGTATCCTGAACCTGTCCCTTGGTATTTCAAGCCGGCAGTTTGGAGACCCTGAAATGTTTTCGAGGCTGTGATATGCAGACTGTAAGAATTAAATGAATACTCATCACGACTTATGCATGATCCTTCGTACATCATCGAGACAATATGTGATATCATCACGGCTCATTGATAGAAGTTATATAAGGCTCGATGAAACTTGATATCGTGGCTTGAGGTAGGATGGAGTGAGTGGCTTTGTAGCTCAATTTTTGTTTCACTTGAGCTTACTATATATAAAACACTCTTCTATGATTGCTTCTTTTTTGATCGACAGAAGGGCTTCTTTACGATGCACAAACCCAAGTAATGTAGAAGCGGGGTGGACATAGGATCCTCAAAATAGATTTATTTATATTACCATCTTACCCATCACATCTGCAGGTTTGAGTAATGATTTGCTTGAAAGATCTCTGCCTCGGATACGAGTATCTGATAGTTGATCAGAATTCAAATATCGAAAATTACAAGAAAACTCAAAATCCCGTATGAAATCGTAGAACCACAATTCAGCTCTGACTAGTTTTTTCCTCTTATTCTTCTTTTCTTTCAGACACGGGAGTGAGGAATTGCATTAACTAACGGAAACTACTATTAGTTTCCATGAATCATTCTGTCTACGGAATACTGAGGGTAGGGGGATTGCTAATCTTTGTAGATCGTACATAGTATTGGGAATTTAGTAAGAATTTTTGACTACGATGATCCCCTCATCAACATCTATGATACCAACCACTTGAAACCTGGAATCTGGAAGGGTAGATCCATACTCTCCATAATAACTTCTTCTGTGGCTTCTCTCGTTGTGAATACTAACATGTGAGAGGTATTCTGTTCCACCGTCCATAATAATATCATTACGAACTACGGAGTAAGTAGGTATGTTATGGAGTTCTAGCTTTTTCCTTTGTGATTAGCTGCAGATAGATGCATTTCATGCAGCAGCTGAATAGACGGATGTATAAAATATCCAGATACCTCATACATACAATACAACACACAGCTCCACGAGGCATACGATGTACACTTTTCACCTACTCTTGCACAAAAGTGGGCTAGATATCTCCATCAGAGTCCCATCAACCCAGATCGTCTTGGTGGTGCACTGGTGTCAAGACCTACGGAGCACCTAGGTAGATACTAGATACTAGGTAGGTAGCACGTACCAAAGTACCTCCTCATTGGAGAACTTGGGGGAAGGAAATTTTGAGATTTTAAGGTGGAGAGTGGAGTTTGCCATATTATATAGGTCACACCCATACCGACCAATCAAAGCGCCCCATTTTTGTTTTGTTTTAGTCCGTCTCAAAATCCCATAAAAAACCAAGTAAATACGATCTTATCTAATATCCCAAAATCTCCAAAAACCCACATACATCCATTCAATCATGGATACCTCCCTAGATGATCCCATTCCATTCGCCACTTCCGGTCTCGCCAACCACAATCAATCACTCTCGAGCCACTGAACCTCTGTACCGTAGATCAGTTCCTACGCGAATATTCGAATATTCCAAACCTTCACAACTTCTACAATTCGACCTCATCGAAGAGAGAGAGGCCTTTGGACCTTGATACGAGGAAAGAGTGACAACCTCACCCATAAAAAACTAGCGAAACAAATCAACTTCAGGATACCCTCATCCTTTCTCGAGCGTATCGAATTATCAGTGCAAATCCCTCGATCGCTCCCCAAGTCGCTCTCTATCGATACCAACATTATTTCCTATATTGAACACAAAATACACGTGTGATCTTTTAATTGTTCAACTTCGACAAGGACAATCCATTTCACTACTCTCATTCACTGCGCCTGGAAATTTTAGTTAGTGCTATTGGGACCGGAAAAGATTCGACAGCAGCCATTCCTCATGGTTTAGGGAAAGTCTATATCTCACCAACGACTGTGCGAACATATTTCGATGCATTTACGAATTGAAGGAAGATAAATACATGAATGTGTAATAGGCTGGCTACGAATAAACACTTTCTTTAATACAATCAACAGGATTAGACCACACGGGGATTGCAGATACGAATTGGTCACCCCAATAGGCGGACCTATAAAGGTCATCAAGCCCCTTGCAATGCTGCCGGATACTGAAGACATTGCCCAATTACCGAAGGATAACGAAGTAAAATCAATGGAAGTAGCTTCTCGGTCTTCATCTCGGACGCGAACTTCAACGGGTGGCTCTACACCTGTTCCTGTTTCCCCAACCACAAAACCGCGACTATGGCCATCCGATATTCCCAAGGGCTATACTGCCTCGTCTGCTCATGCAACATCTTCCTGGAGCACTAGTTCGGACAAGCAGCTTGGTAGCCCATCATCTACTACTAATGACCGAGTTTTTCCAATACGAAGCGTCGTCAGTGACGATCCCACTCAGACCCCATCTTCATTTTCAGCCAGGAATTCGGCCTTGGGTGAGATGAATGACTATTTCCCACGCCCCCCAAGTGTAGCAAGCAAAGACGGAGGTGGGAGGGGTGTAAGATACTCAGATTCGGATGGAAAGACAACTCCTCGCCAAAGGGGTCAAACGGAATCTAGTGCTGACCCCAGAAGGGCAGATCGCAAGTCGTCTACCTCTACAAATCGAAGTGATTTCAGAGGCAGTCGCTTGCAACAGTTCCTCGACAATACATCTGATAGATCTGCTGACACACGCAATTCCAGCTCAAAACAATCATCCACTGGAAATATGTCTGGAAACATGTCCGGAAACATGTCTGTGTCCGATGACGGTGGACTTGGAGGGCTGGTAACGGCCAGATTTAAGCACATCGTGACTGCAGAAGGGCATGCCATTATTACTGGTCGTGATGGAGAGGTTTTGCAGAAATGCGAGGATGAACCAATTCACATTCCCGGAGCTATACAAAGCTTTGGCTTACTCATTGCATTATCAGAGCATGAAGATAATCAGCTTTTGGTTCGTCTTGTTAGTGAAAACTCCCAACGGATGATAGGATATACACCCCAGGAGCTTTTTCGACTGGATAGCTTTCTAGACATCTTGAGCGAGGATCAACAGGTGAGTAATTGTGAGAATCCCGATTTTCCTGCTCAGCTTTTTGACCGTACCAGGAAAATCTCCTTGATCATATTGATTTTATTCGCGATGAAGAGGCGGATCCAGCCTCAAATGGTCCAGAAGTTTTTACAGTCTCTATTCGCCACCCAAGAACTCGTAGATCTAAAAAGCTTTGGGTAGCTATGCACATAAACCCTGTCAACCCAGAAATGATCATCTGCGAGTTTGAACTTGATGATGACCAAGTCTACCCTCTCGTTCCCGAACAGGAAATGACACCCGAACCCCCAGAGGATACACTCAACAGCAACCCAACGAAGGAGGAATTTGATGAGAGCACGGTCAATACAAGCAAACCCCTTCGAGTCTTGAGAAACGCTCGAAAGCGCAAAGGTGAAGCCGCTGCTATGGAGGTCTTTAATATTATGTCCCAGGTACAAGAGCAACTTGCAACTGCACAGACCTTGGCGATTTTTCTGAAGACTCTTGTAGGCGTGGTTAAAGAGTTGACAGGTTTTCATCGTGTCATGGTATACCAGTTCGATGCTTCATACAATGGTCGAGTGGTTACTGAGCTTGTTGACCCTCGAGCAACCAAAGATCTTTATAAAGGACTGAATTTTCCGGCATCGGACATTCCTAAGCAAGCTAGAGAATTATATAAGGTCAATAAAGTTCGCCTTCTTTATGATAGGGATTTAGAAACTGCACGACTCGTCTGCCGCGGCGTCGAGGAGCTTGAAAATCCTCTTGATCTGTCATATGCTTATCTTGTGAGTCCTAATACCATCAGCGTTTAAAAGTTACACATGGTCATACCACCACCCTTGTTTGAATATTCACTAACATCTGGTAGCGAGCCATGTCACCTATACACATTAAATATCTGGCAAACATGGCAGTTCGATCCTCAATGTCTATTTCGATCAATGCGTTCGGCGAGTTGTGGGGCCTGCTTGCTTGTCACACTTATGGCCCGAAAGGAATGCGAGTCTCTTTTCCTATTCGAAAGATGTGCCGACTGGTGGGTGACACTGCGTCAAGGAATATCGAAAGATTGTCATATGCTTCACGACTTCAAGCTCGCAAGCTCATCAATACAGTTCCAACACAAGCCAACCCTTCTGGTTACATAATAGCGTCCTCTGACGACCTTCTAAAGTTATTCGATGCTGATTTTGGCCTCCTTTCGATCAAAGGAGAGACTAAGATACTGGGCAAGATCAATCAATCTCACGAGGCACTTGCTATGCTGGAGTATATGCGAATGCGTAAGATAAAAACAGTCGTCACCTCTCAGGACATCAAACAAGACTTTCCCGATCTTCGATATCCCCCAGGATTCAACGTCATTGCGGGCTTACTCTTAGTACCATTGAACTCAGAGGGCGATGACTTTATCGTCTTTTTCCGTGCTGGACAAATTAGAAACGTCAAATGGGCTGGCAATCCGTACGAAAAATTTATCAAAGAAGGCACTGAGGGCTATCTGGAGCCGAGAAAAAGTTTCAAGACGTGGAATGAGACTGTAATCGGAAAATGCCGTGAATGGAAAGAGGAACAAGTGGAAACTGCTGCCGTGCTCTGTCTTGTTTATGGAAAATTCATCGAGGTAGGTTTTATTTCATCTGTACTGTGTATTCAACGTTCCAAATTGCAGTTCAATTGGATCTTTCGAATTTTGAAAAGATTTTGACTATTTCAACGAATTTCAATGATCTAGCCCATTTCAATATTTGAGGCTATTCTAACGTTTGAAACGGGGTTAACATCGAGAATCACTTATTCTAAAACTACAATTCGAACTATTGGATAGACTTGGTTATATTACAGAGTACTTGATTCTTACTGACGCATATTAGGTCTGGCGTCAAAAAGAAGCTGCACTACAAAGCAGCCAACTGACACGACTGTTGCTGGCCAACTCGGCTCACGAAGTCAGAACTCCCTTAAACGCAATTATTAACTACCTGGAGATTGCGCTCGAGGGTTCATTGGACCAAGAAACAAGAGAGAACCTGGCTAAATCACACTCTGCCTCCAAGTCACTAATTTATGTCATCAACGACTTGCTAGACTTGACGAAAACTGAAGAAGGCATGGATCTGGTCAAGGATGAGATTTTCGATCTCCCTGCTGCTATAAGAGAGGCAACCGACTTGTTCAAGGGCGACGTGAAGCGAAAGGGCATTGAATATACTGTAGTCGAGCATCCTGGTGTTCCACAATTTGTGCATGGAGATCAAAGGCGTGTTAGGCAAGCAGTTGCTAACATCACGGCAAACGCTGTGCAACACACGTCAAGTGGTTTTGTTCGTGTTGAAATCTGGTTGCAAGAAATTATCGATAATAGGGTCAATGTCGAAATCATTGTTGAAGACAGTGGCGCTGGTATGTCGAATAAAAAACTTGATACGATCTTCCAAGACCTCGAACAAGTTGATGGCGATCCTTTGTTCGAAGATGAAAGCAATGAGAAAGCTCTCGTTGATGGTAATCGTACTATAGGTCTTGGTTTGGCAATGGTAGCTCGAATTGTTAGGAATATGGACGGCCAGCTACGTTTGAAGTCAGAGGTTGGAAAGGGGTCACGATTTGTCATTCAGTTACCCATCTTTCTGCCTGAAGACGATTCACAAAATTCCGGGAACCAAGAGAAGGCCGCTTTCTTGAGTTCATCATCTGTATCACCACCGCTTGCGACGCCACCTCCTGCAGGTACCCCTGGCGAGGTGACCCTCGTCAAGTCATCGGGTCATCTCAGACAATCAGCTCCCGATTCCTCTTCGCTTGCTCGCAAGCACAGTACGGAAGAGATTGCAAGTTTGCACAGCTTCAAAAGTAATAACAGTAGTAAAGCTAGCGGGAAAAGTGATGTGGATCGATTCATTGATGCTATCTCTGGTCCAGTTGGCAATACCCAGGGAGAACCTTTGAAGCGTGTTAATAGCAGAGACCGACACAGTCTAAATAGTATGCCTGAAACTACACTTAATTCGAGATCAGGTCAATCCGCAAAATTGAAACGCTCAGCCTCGTACACTACGCCCGATTGTCTCAAATCGGACGAGTTACGAACTGTGGGAAGCGGGACTGTTGCTGACAGCAAAACACCAGTGAGAGCTGTCAGGATGCCCAACGAATTCTCGGAAGGTCCGAACGACACAAATGCTCCTCCAGTTGCTGCGAAGGTGAAATTCAATCTTCATATCCCATCAACATCTTCACAAGGGGGAGCACACGAAGACGCGCCTCGTGAAATATCACCTAAAACAGAATCAAAACCTTTAAACACAGAGAATTTGAAGGTTTTGGTCGCCGAGGATGATCCCGTCAATAGTCGTATAATCAATAAGAGACTGGACAAAGGTGGCCATGACGTTTACCACACCATAAATGGTGAAGAGTGCGCAAGTGCATACGGAGACAATGTCAAGAAGTCCTCTGCAACGACCTCATTGGCAGATAAACGTTTTGACGTAGTACTCATGGATATGCAAATGCCGATAGTCGATGGACTTACTTCAACAAAAATGATCAGGTCATTCGAAAAGACTCATCTCGATCTTTCGCCTCGAGCCAAGCTCAATGGAAGAGTACCTATTTTCGCCGTATCAGCTTCTCTTGTTGAGCGTGAACGGCAAACATATATCGATGCTGGTTTTGACGGCTGGGTATTGAAACCCATCGACTTCAAACGGTTGAACGTTTTACTCAAAGGCATTGTTGATAGTGAAGTTCGAGATTCGTGCCTGTACCAACCAGGACAATGGGAGCGCGGTGGTTGGTTTCATAAAATGCAACCGTCAGCATTGCAATCCTCCACGACCCCCTCCAACGAATCGCCAGTACAGAACCCCCCTCAGAAAGGACCAGAACCTCTTCAACCTGATCAGGATTCGCTTAACAGTGACACTGGCTCTACAACCCCGAGGGGAGACAAAAAGCGGCCATTAATATACGACGAGAGGCTGAATGCTACTAACGAGGCTCTCAATGCTACGGCCGATGTTGATGTAGGACCTCATTATAATCTTCCGACTGCTGATGAAAGACCTGTGACGGATGTTAGCACTGAAGATGACGCATCAGCCGTCGATAAATCTCTTGAAGATAACACCGGAGAGAACACTAAACCTGACACTACCAGTGACGCATCAGCTGGTGTGAATTCTGAACCCACTACCAAAAGCGATCTTGAAGAGGTTGATGTCTCAGGTACTGCGGAATCATCGCCTGATTCCACAAAGGTTGAAGAATCAACCGCAGAAACCACGAATAATTCTGAAGTACCCGAGTCAACAGAATAATCGGATTGGTAAGGTGACCTGCATCATCGTTATCCAAATAATAATTTTCTACTATATTTTCTTTCCAGTTTTTATTACAACAATCCCTTCTTTCACGTCATGACTGGAACATGAGATTTCGGCGATTAAAGGTTTCACGCACATATACAGGGTGGCGCATAGCATACCCTTTGATTTCATAATGGGAGCGGGAGTTCTGTTTTGGAGTAATACCGTACTGTCTACGAGCTTTTTGTTATTTTTGAGGGAAAAGGGGGAAGGGGGGGGGTTGGATGATATACTCCTGTTTATTTTATTATGTGGACATGCCGAAACAGATAAACACATGTGGAATGTAAGCTTTGGGGCTTCATGGATGAGGAAATGATGGAAATGGCTCTTTGGAAGGGGAGCATCGAACACTCTTTTCCCATCCTATAGAAGATCGTGAACTGTGAAGAGGAGCGCGAACTCTCACGGGGCTTGGATGGTCCAGGTTTGGTTTATGTGCATTTTAAATTGCATGGCTGGCGGGTTGGTTGATTGCAAGGAAGGAAAGAAAGGCGATGTATAAATGATAGGGGCTGTGTATATTAGGTTTGGCTTCGGGTGTGTTGATTAGGAAGGATAAGATGAGCTGGAGGCTGAGATACATTCGTGATATGAGTGAGCATGCGCAAGAATACAGCATAGCGTTGGAGCGTGATGGAATTGAATGATGTGCATATTTTTCAGGAGGGGGAAAAGAAAAGGAAAGGGGTGGAGGATGTATGATTCGTACTTGGTATGATATGTATTTATGATTGATGCTGGTCAATGAGATGAGAGAGTAAAGAGTAAAAATGGGATGGGCCAATCGTGGAGGAGTGGAAGAAGAGTGGTAGATGAGGTTGCGCGCAAGCAAGACTGGGATGAAATGAATCAATGGGAAATGCACATCCGACAACAACATGAAATGAAATGAAAAATGAAAAATGAAAAATGTAAAATAAAACCACTTGGTGTGCTTTTTGAGGTGGATGAATTGTAATGTAATGTGAAGTGAAGTGATATGTGTGAGTATTTTATATTAGACAATGAATGCGGTGGCATATAATGCGATGATATAATTAATTAAGTTGATGAAATGTGAGTGGATCTTGTATCGTTCTTAGGATTTCCTATCCTTCAAGACTGAAATTGTATACATATCATACATATCATTCATTCCAAGTAGGTGCTAAATTTATTGATTTCTTTCTCCTATGATAAAATAGGTATGCATATATATACATATGTCTTTATATACCTATAGCTACAGCTATACTCTATACCCCAGACCACCCATCTATACCCATCCCCATCCCCATATAATCAAATTTAAACTCAAATTGAAATCCAAATCCAACGAACCCAAATTTAAATGAAGCCAATCAAACAATTCAAATGAAACCAATACACCACCCTCCTCCTAACCCCTCCTCACAAGTGCGGTACTCCTGCGCTCGCCAACACCAAATTAACAATACTCACCACGCCCTCTCCGAGAATCAATCCGCTGGCCAGGACGACAATGGGGGTTTCTTCTCGTTTGCGATAGGAGCGCCAGTAGAGATTGATGAAGCCACCTATTGCGCGGGCGAGCGTGAAGGCGGGGGTGTTGTACATGCCTTTTTTATAGTGGTTAGTTGGTTGCTTGTATTAGGGTAGAGTAGGGAGAAGATGAGATGAGAGTGGCGAGGATATAAGGGATGAAAGGAAACAAAGTAAACATACCAACAGCTACCGCGATTCCGCCGGGAACATAGTCATGCCACCACGCCGCTTTTCCCTTCCCCCATATTCTCAACAATGTCGTCCCTGTGAATATAACCGCTGCTCCCATCGCCCACTGCGCAGCCATATTCGGTAATCCCTTTCCCGTTACCAATCTCGCCGTGAAAATCCACACATACCCCGTGGGAACCTGGAACAAATCCCCCGGAACTTGATACACATTTGTGTACAGTTTATAAATGAGTGCACTAACCACTGCACCCACTGCACTCCCAATAATCTGACCCCAAAATTGTGCATTTGGGGCTGCGCCTAATAGATG
Organism: Botryotinia calthae; assembly: GCA_004379285.1. Classification (NCBI taxonomy): domain Eukaryota; kingdom Fungi; phylum Ascomycota; class Leotiomycetes; order Helotiales; family Sclerotiniaceae; genus Botryotinia; species Botryotinia calthae. The sequence continues at coordinate 10,341 of PHWZ01000537.1, forward strand.
GCCAGTTTTGAGATCTTGCATTAGATCACCTGCTTGAAGAGCGCCTGCTTCGGAGACGGCGCCGGCGACGAGATTTATAAGGATGGAGTTTTTATTGCTTTGGGGAATTATGAGGGCGAAAAACAATTGAGCTAATTTTGAGATTCCGGAGACGGGGTTGAGGTCTGTTTCTCCGAGGGCGCGGACGCCCATGATTGAGAGAACAAGGGCGACTGGGACGGAGATTATGGTTGCATAGAGGGGAATTAATCCTTCGAATACAATGCGGATGCTGAATATGCAGAAGACGATGGAAAGGATGAGGCCTATCCAGACAGTGCGGGTATTGATGAGATGTTCTGAAGGGGCGTCAGGTTCTGGTAGATCTATCAATTCTGGCTGAAGATTGTTGCTCGAAATTGACACTCCATTACTAGTAGTTGATACAGGTTGCTCTCTACGGCTGGAAGATTCCTCTCCGTTTATAGGAGCATATCCTGTGTTCGATTGTGATGTTCCAAATGAAAGAAGACCCAACCAATCCCGTCTCTTGATCTTTTGTTGAGCCTCACTAACATAACCTCCGCCATTATTGATCAAAGGGCTAAGAGCAATGTATCCAAGACTGATTACTGAATCCGCTAACATTATAGCTAACGAAATCCAAACAATCCAGCCTTTGCTTCCTGTTTCCCAATCACTGACTGGCCCCGGAGCCCAACCCCTGTTTTTCGCGAGAGGAGAGAGTATTCCCCAGCCAACAATAGCTCCAAGAAGCATATGTGTGGTTGTCGCTGGACCCATAATGATTCCTTGCCCGACGTATGCGAGGGAAGGATTAAAAGTCCACAACCAATTTTGCGCAATTGCTGTTCCGAAGATTGGTAGTTTCCGCAATATTGGAAAGAAATAAGTTCCAAGTGTGTAAAGTCCTGATATCCCAAATGAAATCACTAAAAACTTGACCTTTGATTTCCAGCTGCTACCTTCGGCCTTGCTCACCTCCTCAACATCCGCCACACTCTCATCTGTATAGTTTCTCGACTCTCTTCCGTTTAAACCATCAATCCCATCCAGGTCTTCGGAAGTCGAAATGGCCGGCCCACCTACAGTAGTCTCTTTCCCATGTAAAACGCCAATCATCAACGCAGTCGCTGTACCGGATGGAAATTTCAATTTCTCTTTGATAATAACTTGTCGTCTCAACGGAACCGCAAATACCACCCCGAAAAAGCACAATCCTAGCGACCAGAGTATAAGCTTCCAAGTACTTAAGAAGATCGGCCCTTGTTCTTCCTTCTTCAACATATAATTCAGTGCCGGCATAACCCCCACGAATCCACAGCCCAATGGCATTGTCCCCATTGACCCAGCGACTGTCTGTACCAACACATTTTCCACCGGCGAAAACGGCAAATCAAGATGTTTCGACAGAGTTTTGAAGAACGCGAATCCGATCAGGGAAGCTGGCATGGCCATAGAAGAAACCCAACCGGTCTGCAGACCAAAGTACATATTGGAAAAACATATTATCAATCCGACGCCCAGTCCAACGAGGATACCTCGCACGGTGAAATTCTGTCCTTCGTCCGCATGTGCAGCTATGAATCTTCGTTGCTCGCTTCGTCTACGACGGAGCGCATGATCATTGTCTCCAGATGTGCGAGTGGAGATCGATTGGTAGTCCGGAGACTGTGTTGTGCCTCTATCGGGCGCCATTGTTGTCGTGGAGTCGGTCAAAAACCTTGGTGAGGTGAATCAGTTAATAGAGAGATATATATATACATGGAAGCGATATAGCTGCCGTCCGAATATCACACTAGCCGGGACAAATGAATGATATAGCCATCATCGGTCGGTTGGTAGTGAGTTCAAACAATTATTAGTAGAAAAGGTTCTGGTCGAAGCCTATCGCTGACCAATGCTGGGATACGCGATTACAATGAGGTAGGGATCATATTTCGTCATGCAGGTTATCTCCCGAGCTTATCTCCAAGATATCTCCGAAAGAGAGTGAAGGGTTGATTATTATAAATATCTCCAACTCGGATAGATAATGGACAATGGAAATGATTTGTCGATGTAAATACACTGAAAAGTTTCAAAGTGAAGACTCTTTGAAGAGAAAAGCTCGAAAGTATTGGGTAGAATCTATCCATGTTCGGGTATTGAAAATTAAAATCTCAAAGTCACACAGACAATAGCATTTAACATGGCAAATAGTTGTGGAGATCTACTTTATTTGAACTACGAGTATACTCAATACTTCCCACAAGTATCGAGCTTCTAGTCCAGCAAGAGCTATTCCTGCGAGAGCTATTCCTGCAAGACCAACCTCAGCGGAACTGACAATCTGTATCCTACAACCAAGGGTTTCATGGTACTCTTGACTTCAACAAATCATCCCACTTTGTCATTTCATCTACTAACTAGACAATTTATCTCATCTTCCATGTTTGAGATTTGGCAGCCTCCTCACCATCGAACTTCCAGTCCACGCCGATAGTTAGAGCTCTTGAATAATCATCGGCAACTAGATACTCTAACTCTCCACTGATCTGCTCGCCTGTCTTATGTTCCCCTGGTTGATATTTGGCAGTATCGATTAGCAATACACCTTGTTTCCAATGTGTCACCTTAGCTTTAGGACCTGTTGTAAATGCAACTCCCTTTTTCTCTTCCTTGGCCCACTCCTCAGCCTTTGCATTCTCAGGAACCTCATCTTTTCGTGAGGGCATGAAGAAGCTGTCAAACCAAATCATGAAGCCATCCAACGTATCGACATCCTGAGTGAGCTTTGACTCCCATTTTCTCTTGAATGTAAGATCTTTGACTGTGGTTGTGTGCAGACTTAATTGCAAGAATGGGAAAGGTTCTCCACAAATTGTGCTGGCTGGCATATCGAGGACTTGTGCATCGTCGTGAATTCCGGCTTGCATTGCTTTCATATCGAATCCATAAACATCTCTCCAGAAATCGATGTGATCGGCGACGTAATCTGGATCAGCAACGGGAGCAACCCACATGTTCATGTGACTTGGAACCATTAATCCATCAGGCTTCAAGTACTTGTCTCGAGCCCAAATGACACTGTCAAGCATAGCTTCATACAGCAAGCAATAGCCCATCCATTCACTAACGATAATGTCGACGTGTTCAACAGGGAGATTGACTTCCTCAACCTTACCCTTGAGTAAAGTGATTTTATCTGCGAAGCCGTTGTTGAAGATGTTCTCACGGGCTTTCTCAATGATGTCCGAATTATCGACACCAATCACTCGAGCTGCACCAGCTTTGGCACAGAACATACTTAGAATACCTGTGCCACATCCTACATCCAAAACAGTCTTTCCAGCAAAAAGAGACTTGTTGTTGTAGATGAAGTCACGGTAGGCATCGGTACGAACAGTATCTTTCAACATGGTCTCATGGATATCTGAAGTATGTCAGTCAGGCAGTATGGCATGGAAGGTGGGCAGATATCTGACCATTGTATGAGTAAGAAGTAAAATATTGGCTATCATCATCTCGCTTCTCCTCCTTTTTGGCTTCAGCAGGTCCCGCGGACTTATTCCAGCGTTCATCCAGGGTTTCATTGACAGTGTTTCTGTAATTCTCAAATTGAAATTGAATTTTTCTGAGCTCCTCTTCTAATTCAGATACACGAGTGACGAGGGGTCCGGATTCGACTTCCTTGCCATTTCCGGCGCCTTCATTTTGTTCGACGATATCGGGAAGATCATCAAGGCAAAAAAGAAAAGCATCGTCCTCCAAGACTGGCTTGAGGTAATTCTCATCTTCCAAATCGGCCTTGGAAATATTTGACGAAGGCTTCTCACCACCTTGAGTCTTAGATCTTAGATAATTGGTAAGTTTGATACTGCCATAGAAGTCTAGGCCCAACTTTTGTCTGACTTCCAGGAAATCAAAGCCATATTTCTCCTTGCAATGTTGAATCATAGCATTCATATCGGTGAAAACTTCATCATCTAACAAAGATACAAATTGGTTTTGTTCTTCCTCTTCTGGCTCAGCATCCTCCCATCCTTCATCGTCTTTCAAATCAAGGATATCAGATGCCTCAGAACTACCAGAATCTGATGGTGCATACTTCTCGATATCTGGAACCTGGGAAGACATTTTGGTAGGATTTAATATTGAATTCTCACTACTTTATCAGAAAACAACAATAAGGAAGATTCTGGTAAAGAGATCTCAAAAGCAAATAATTTAACTACTCCAAAAACATCTGTATTTTTTTCATGTGGGATTGAGGATTTTTTCTTCATGAAGTCACTATCAGCACGTGTTTTTCCACGATAAGACTCAGGGATGCATCAGATAGATTGAAGAAGATAGACAGGTATCGGATTAACAATTGTTTTATATGCACCTATAACACGGATGCAGTATCATTGTTCTCAAGAACAGACGGATGAGTGAAAGCAAACCCGAAAACCCGAAATTCATCTATCAAAAACTAAAGACTTCCATACCACAATGAACATCCCATCGTCAGCGTTGCTGGGGAAATAAACCAGGATTGGCCGCTTAAACTTCGGGAAAACTCCTACATATCAATAGACACTGGTAAGGTCCAGGTTGAATGGAAAGTGGAAGGAAGGTCCTAGGATGAAATCATATTATGATTGCATACATCCTTCAAATACGGTTCATTGACATATTAAAAATGTCACGATATTGACGGATGATCTCATACATGTTCATGCCAATTTCACAAGTTATTCGGAAAATCCTTGTTGAATGCCAACACATCGGATTCTGATCGAGCCACCGTAAACACAAGAAGAGAAGTAAGAAGAGAAGTCGAAGATAGTCGCAAACAATTTGACCTCAAGCACAAAACATGTCGTTTCTTTTCGGGCGAAGGCCGCGTCCCAATACGGTGGATCTATCGAAGCAGGCCCGGGACTTGATATTGAAGCTCGATGGCCCTGGAGGTGTTGTGAAGGTATACTTCTGGCGCATTGGAATCAGCAGTGAACTATGGATGAACTGACCATTCGACAGGCCGAAGAGCTGGCAAAAGCTCTATCTCAAATGAAATTCATTCTACAGGGAACACAGGGTTTGTCAATTTGTTAATTTATGAGTTGTATTGCTGCAAATTACTGACCACCCCTCAGAGATAGAAAGCACCCCCGAGCAAGTACATCAGCTTGTAACTGGAATGATCCAGGAAGACCTACTTTACCTCCTCGCCGTTAATTTATACCGTCTTCCCTTCGAATCGAGAAAAGATGCCCAGGTTATATTCTCTTATGTCCTACGGTTCCGACCCGCAACAGCGTCACCGAAGAGTGAACCTATGGCGCTTAGTTATGTTATAAATAATAGACCGGAAGTACTGGTTGAATTATGCAATGGCTACGAACATAAAGAAAGTGCTACGCCTGCTGGTACAGTTCTACGAGAGGTTCTAAAGAGTGATGCTGCAGCGGCAATCATCCTGTACAACGATATTAGGGAGGGAGATGTTAGCACAAAAGGCTTGACTGCTATACAACCCGAAATCAAACAGACTGGAGAGGGAGTCTTCTGGAAATTCTTCAATTGGATCGACCAAGGATCATTCGAGGTTGGAGCAGATGCTTTCACAACTTTTAGGGTGGGCAATGCATTCATTTTGGAAATAATAAAGCTAATGCGGGTACAGGAGCTGTTGACCAAGCACAAACAAATTGTAGCACAATATTTGGCAACCAATTTCGATATGTTCTTCGACAAGTACAACAATATTTTAGTCCAATCAGCAAGTTATGTCACTAAAAGGCAGTCCATAAAACTTCTCGGTGAGATTCTTCTGGATCGAGCCAATTATGCTGTCATGACAGCATATGTTGACCGAGGAGAGCATTTAAAGATATGCATGAATCTTCTTCGGGATGAGAGGAAGATGGTACAGTATGAAGGATTCCATGTCTTTAAAGTCTTTGTGGCAAACCCACATAAATCCATGGCCGTACAGAGAATACTTCTCAATAACCGGGAAAGGTTATTGAATTTCTTGAAACATTTCTTAGAAGATCGTACAGATGATGAGCAATTCATTGATGAGAGAGAGTTCTTGATCAAGCAGATAGAGAGAATGCCACCACAACCTGTTGAGCCGGCTCAAAAGCCTGCACTCTTAATGGGTCGATAAATGGAGAAGGTGAAGGAAGAAGCTAGAGAGGAGTCGATAGACACTGATGACATGAGACATATGGGCGGGCATTGATTGCTGGATACGACATGAGCATAATCGGAGTTGGGAGCATTAGGTTTTGAATGAATGAATGAATGAATGGATTGGCGACAGTCATTGTGCACGGCAAAGGCGTTCTTGCAATTGTGGTGCTATAAATTTCAAAGATAGAATTTCAAGTCTCAAATAAAGAAAACAAACCAAATATGATTAATGTTCAAATCAAATGTCTAGGTATATGACATTTGAATTTTGTCTGCAAGAAGGGAAAGGCTGATACTTGCATGTACTTGAGGTGAATTGACATCGCTGACCTAAGCCAAATATAGACTAGTGGCCGTCGCGTTTGAACGCGAAAGGCTGAGAAGTAATTGTAACTGCAATCAAGTTGACTTCTGTGAGTGTCCAACGCAACAAACCACAGTTTCTGCATCAACGGTTTCACCGAGAGACAACCTGGAAAGACGCAAAATTCAATTTTAGATTATCATCTGGACCCAACCATTGACCTTTTCCCAAGCGCCAATTCGCACCTGTAGTCTTCAAGATGCAGGCGCAATACCGTTCCTATCAACAAGGGACACCTTCACGGGCGTCTCATGGTGGTGGTAATAGAAGAGGTATAGGTATGTATATGCTCAAAATAAATGTCGCACCCAGTTACCTTACATTATATGTTGATCTTGACTTTTAACGATTCCTGCTTTTCAAACAATTTACTTTTTTTCTCAACCAGCTATCTATCAAACCAAACTTTGCTCTGCGTTTCTGAAAATAATATTCTTCTTATAAATCTATTATCTTGAACTGAGCTAATGCGCAATTGTAGCACCTGCGGCCGCGGCACAAACTAGGGAGCAAATGTCGGCCCAGCAATATCAACAACAGCAGCAGCTTATCCTTAAGCAAAAGGAAGCGGCGAAAAAGAGAGCAAGCGAACCGACGGATAAAAATATTCCAGATGGAGTAGAGGATGTGATCATTGGGGATGGTGTGCAGAGATATAGAGAGTTGAGAGACATTGAAAGAAGATTGGATGCGACGATGACTAGGAAGAGACTGGACATCCGGGAAAGTGTGGATAGGAATGTTAAGGTTTGTCATCAAGATTATGGGCAGTCCGGGCAGGGCTGATTATTCACAGAGACATCGAACGTTAAGACTTTGGATCAGTAATACTGTGGAGGATCAACCTTGGCAATCGGATAATACACTGGATGTCGATGCTTTTGATTTTAGCACAAACATGGACTCTTCGTTTCGGGTTAAGATCGAGGGAAGATTATTGGATGATGATGAAGAGGAGAGTGATGACAGTGACGACGAGGATGAGGAAGCGGAAGCGGGAGCCGATTCGATGGATGTGGATAAGAAGAAGAAAACGAGACCTCCTGGACGACTTTACAAATTTTCACATTTTTTTAAATCTATGACAGTCGACTTTGATCGAAATCAACGAACCAAAGACGGAGCAGATCAAAGCGTGGAGTGGAAGAAACCAAGCGTTGCGCCAAATGCTAATGGCCTTCCGGCAGCTGCAGACTTTGACCAATTAGAATTTAAGAGGTCAGGCGACGAGAATTGCAATATTGTCATCAACTTGGTCCGCGATGAAACACCCGAGAGATTTCAATTGAGTCCGGTTCTCGCAGCTATCTTGGATACAAATGTTGGTACTCGTGAAGAAGTCACAATGGGCATCTGGAGTTATATCAAAGCTATGGGACTTGCGGACGATGATGAAAAGAGAACTTTTGAGCTTGACGAGAGACTCAGACCAGTATGTTGATTACTAGATTTTTACTGATTCTCCACACTAACACTATATAGCTTTTCCCAGGTCGAGAAAAAGGATATTGGCCCCAACTTGGTGATGCCATTATATCCCATACTACAATCCTCCAGCCAGTTCGTCTCCATTACACCATTCGTGTAGACAAGGAGTTTCACGAAAACCCACAGCCAACCATTTATGACGTCCAAGTAACAGTTGAAGACCCTCTGAAAGCTGCCCTTGAAGCTGCCACTAGAAACCCCGCTTACGCTGCCAATCTTCTTGAACTTGCAACGTTAGATAAGCAGCTCGCGGTCATGATACAAGCTATTGCTAATTCCAAATCAAAACACTCATTCTTCGATTCCCTTTCGAAAAATCCTACAGAATTTATCAGAAAATGGATCAGTTCGCAAAAGAGAGATTTGGAAATCATTGACGGTGATGGAATGAGAGGAGGTGGAGAGGATGCTACAAGCGATGAATGGAGAAAGGGGGGCGCAGATGGTGTTTGGGGAAGTACTAATGTTAAGGAACTTGCCGCTTTGATGATTAGTACTGGGAAAGTCAGGACCACAGTTTAAAATCTTAAGCAGGTTCTCTGTAGGTAGATAGATTAGTAAGGTGTGGGATTGAGATTAAAGATCTGTTTTCATTCATGATATCAAGATTATTTGGAGGGAGTTAGGAAATGATTCAGTGGAATGGATGGAATGGTCTTCTGTTGTGTGTAATAGTTATTGTATGGATTAAATAGGGGATTCCTAGAAATAGGCGATGAGACGCGAGATGAGATTAAAATGAAGAATGAGTATTAGCAAAATGACACTTTCAAGACATTGTCTTGACATCTGATACTGGCACATTGGTGCTTGAAGGAGACACGGAGCTGTTCGGCGATAAGATAACATTGGGTTAATTGAATTGATATTTTCTAGCTTCAATTCGTTGTTGGCACGAATAATAAATGCTGGTCAAAATAAACGATCCTCTAGGCACATCTAGCGAGGCCGGGGTGTTGCGTTCATAGTAGTGTCTAATACGGATTGCTTCTTTCTGTACATAGCTTAGTTCCCGTCCTTAAGACAGAAGACAATATTGACTTGTGTAGTAGAGGCTACGTCATCTGAAATATAGCTGTACAAAGAACGAGAAATTAAAGACAACTATCCAGATAGAAAGTATGCACTTAACGTAGTTTTTAGAAAGGAAATGTACTAAAGTTCAGTCTGGTATTTATTCACACCGAGTACCTAGGGAAATAGCTACCCCTGCCTGTTACGGTGTAAACTTGACAACTCCATGAGCACGTCTGAATTTAAGCTTATCTCCTATTTCCTATTCCCAGCTGCAAAGAATCTGCACACTTCGCGGTAGTCATCTAATCATATCGTATATCTGAAGATTATTCCATAATAGGAAAGATGTGCTTTGCATCCGTTCGAGTTTATACGGTAATACGTCACGATGCAGACGAGCTGAGCTGAATCAACCCCTCATTTTCCGAAGCGTCTTAGAAAGTAACAACAGATCCTTCCCTCCCTCCTTCCTTCTATAAAGCTTCTTCAATCACACAAATGAAGATATCCTTCCCTCTCCAAACTATCCTCCAACCCTCCAGATCCAGATTCTATTCCTCACAAACCCATCACTCAATATCACGTCTGCAAGTGACTCTTCACAATATCAACGTTTCTCATTCATCTTCCGTCTCCAACTCGGGTTTTCTACCACCCCAACCACGCGTCACGGGATCCAACACCTTTTCTCATTCTTCCTATTCCCATTCCCCATTCACGAAATCGTTCCATACAACCCCATTAAGTTCTAACAAGAATACAAAAATAGCAAGCATGTCGTCATCTGTCTCTTCCTTGGCTCCAGGCAATACAGCATTAATCACGGGCGGCGCCTCAGGAATCGGATTCAGTTTTGCGGAGAAATGTGTAAAGGCGGGATTGAATGTTATTTTGGTTGATAATAATGGGGATAATCTTGGGGCTGCACAGATGTATTTGAGTCAGTTGAATGGAGAGGGACAGGTGGTAGGGTTGAACGTTGATGTTGGGGTTGAGGAGGACTGGGAGAGTATTAAGGATGTTGTAGAGGGAGATTTTGATGGTATGTTTTTATTTTTGTTTGTGTTTTTTGGATTCTGGAGGATGAATATATATATGAGTACCTATCTGTTCATAGAATCGAAGAACAGAGCAAAGGACAAAAAAGAAAGATATGAAAAAAATCAACTAACCTTTCCCAGGCACCCTCCACATACTCTTCCTCAACGCTGGATTTTCCACCCGCGGCTCCTTCGCCACCCCCTCTTCCCCCTCATACTTTAACAAAATACTCTCAGTAAACCTCTTCGGCGTCATAAACGGCATCAACACAATGCTCCCCTCCATAACATCCCACACCAACCCCTCCTCCATCATAATCACCGGATCCAAACAAGGAATCACCAACCCCCCCGGAAACCCCGCTTACAACGCCTCGAAAGCGGCTGTCAAAACGCTCGCCGAACATCTCTCTTTCGATTTGCGCGAGAAGAAAAACATCGGTGTGCATCTTCTCGTGCCGGGGTGGACATACACCGGATTAACGGGGAGCGGCTCGCCCTTTATCGTTAACTCGAATGAACAGGATGGGAAGGTAGAGAAGGCGGGGTTGGAGAAGAAACCTAAGGGAGCGTGGTCGGCGGATCAGGTGACGGGGTATTTGCAGGAGAAGATGGGAGAGGGAAAATTTTATATTGTTTGTCCGGATGGGGATGTGAGTGAGGAGATGGATCATAAGAGGATGGCGTGGGGAGCGGGGGATATAGTGCAGGGCAGATTGCCGTTGAGTAGGTGGAGAGAGGAGTATAAGGGGGAGTTTGAGGAGTTTATTAAGAAGGATTTGTGAGGGCTGTGTGGTTGTGGTTAGTAGAGGAGGAGAATGAGCGGTTTAGATACGATGAAAATTGAATGGTTAGCTATTGCTAGTAATACTGATTGTTGGTATGAAGGGGATGTGATATGATATGTTATTATTCATGAAATATCTCGATGAGATGAGGTGAGATTGAACCTCAAAATCTGCATATCACATATCGACACATCCAGAAGAAGAAGGAGAAGAAGAAGAAGAAGAAAAATCCATCCCTATCTATCGCAACAGTCCTAAGTAATAACTTGTAGCTTAAATCAAACCAAATCAAATCAAATCAAAGTAAATGAAAGCAAATCAAAAAGTATCCAGTACGAAGAATTATCCACATTACATCTCATATCCATTCATATCCATTCATGTCCATCCAATTTCTATCCATATCTATCTATATCCATACCTTTACACCAAAAATAAAGTATTACATCTACTTATCTATTTACTTACTCATATAAATATACTCATATAAATATTCATATCCAACTACTCTATACATAATAGTTCTAGATAGAAAATAGAAGATAATATACAATAGACAAGATAACAAATTCAAATCTAATAGATCTCACAAAAACATATATTCAACTTTCCTATTCATTCAATTTTCCTATCTATTCATTTATCGATTTGTTTACCTACCCATCAACCAACCCTTTTTACCGCCCTCTTCTCTCCTCCCCCTCCCCCATCAAAACAAGAGAAATAAACAACCAACCAACCAACCACGTATACACACACATCTGTCCATACATACATACATACATACATACATCCTAAATAGAAGGAAGGAAGGAAGGAAGGAAGGAAGGAAGGAAGGACGAAAGCGAAGTATAGAAATCTAATATACACACTATATAACCCCCCCATATTTTGATAGCCTCTCCTATCCTCTCCTCTTATCTTCTTATATGATCCTCTCTTTTCTATTATTTCACAATTCCTCATATAATCTACACTCTACACTCTACACTCTTCACGGTTCGTTTTTTCTCTCTCGCAAAGTCTTACATCTGCATTTATGTGCAGATACATTTGCATTTGCATTTGCATTTATCTTCTCCACGATGTTACTCCATCCTAAAGCACCCCATACTACTCCATTCCATTCCAATCTACCATCATATCTTGGCTTTCCTCTTTCCTCTTTACTCTCTTCTTCCTCACTCCCAAACCCTAAACCAATCAAAAACAAAAACGCTATCACAAAAATGAGAATAGATCACGATACAATC
>PHWZ01000538.1:0-22422 GCA_004379285.1 Botryotinia calthae
AGCCACAACACCACCATAAAAAGGATCAAGATATTAGATATTTTAGAATTCTAATTAAAAACGTTTTATCGACGAAGAGATTCTGAATATTGAGATAACTTTTGTCCTACTCCATACATAGTCTTGTGCAGCATGTTATAAACATAACGAAGAAGCGCAACCTTGTCGGCGTGCGATCACTAAGTAATCGAAAATATAACATGCTTGGCGACTTAGTGTATATAATCTCTGGACTCTCTTCAGAGATATGACCAAGTATCATTGGGTTGTCAGATCCTTCTGCTGCGCACATCCTACTTAGACAGAATTGCTTATCATATTTTGCAAAGCCTTCACTTCATATCAACTTGTAGAGTTGCCAAGTGGTTTTATAGTTCAAGTGAATGACTGAGCCTTTTTGAGACCGGTGCTTCAAAGATTTTACCATCATTGCATTTTATTTAAATTAAGAGATCTATTTGTGGCCATTGTTGTGAAAAGTTCTATCGGCCTTGTTTAGATCTGAACTTCCTAGCGGAATTTGACAAGCTTTAGAATGCAAAGTGGTCCAAATATGCCTTACCTTGTCAAATAATGACAGTGGGACTAGCCCGGCCAGCGTAAAACTCTTAAATAAGCATCACCTGGCCTTTAAAATATTCATCGATATTAGTTGTTGAGGCCTAGTTGCGAATTTCTTGAAAAACTCCACTATTGAGGTGGCAGTCAATGGTTCAAATGAATTTCTCGAGGCCAGAAATCACACATCCAAGAATATACTGTACTCGATTTACTGCAGAGAAAATGTATCTCTAAGCATTGGCATCTGATAATCTAACTGTTGGGTGTCAGAAAGCCTTGTCATGTATGTAAATATAACAAGTCTTAAATCCCACTAATGAAATCTTATGGTAATCTCACATAATGATCTTTTCTGACAAGCTCAGGTCTTCAAGAACCCGACTTCTGACGTCTTTTCTTGGGGCTGAACATGCAGAGCGATGTTGACCTAAAGGTACAAAAGGACACAAGAATAATCTATTCGTCTTCTTGGAAAACGCAAATAATTTGAAATGTCCTTCACGATCCTCCCCTCCAAGCCACAGGCTCCAATTACTTACAAGCTCATTGAGAACCAAAATAACAATCCGGATTCTCCACTCATCGTATTCATTAATGGTCTTGGTTTACCCTCTCTATCATGGAATTCTACGATTGCTCTTCTTCGACAGTCCACTAGTTCTGTAAAATCAAAAATTTTGACATCGATCGCTACGGTCAAGGTACCACGACCTCTCCAGATCCAGCCGACAACACACCAGGGAAAGACCCTGGATATGGTCATAATTTGAACGACGCAGTTAGCGATTTCCACGAGCTAATTCAAGCCACCGTCCCGACAAACCCCAAGCTTGTACTCGTTGCAGCTAGTAATGGTGTTTACATCGCTCGACTCTACGCTCATAAATATCTAGCCACTGTGGAAGGTCTCTTATTCCTTGATTCAAACATCGGTAATGCCGAAGCTACGGATCTCTGGCCAAATCCTCATATTCCTGACTTTAAAGAAAGCGATGTTTTGGGATATGATTGTACGCTGGAGCAATATATCGAAGCGTACGCTAGATTAGGACGGACCGTCAACACTGATGTTAAGAGCCCTGAAGGGCTGGGTGGAAGAAATTTCTTGCAACTTTCACCCAACCCTTCCTCTCCAAAACTCCAAGGGTTGAATGGCAAAGGGCTATGGTTGAAAGTTATTGGGCATGACCCTGAGCCTTTCGCGGAAGAGATGTGGAGGATGCTAAAGATTCCCAAGAGTACTAACAGGAAGTATACTCAGCCGTAAGTTCTCCCATTTTTGTAGGGATGGTATAATGTATTGACAAATTTGCAGTGCATGGCAAAAATATAATGAAGGCCTGTTGAATCTCACTGATGTTGACCGCTCAGTAAATGAAGTTCTTCTTGCTTCAGGTTGCGATCATTTTATCCAGAAGGATAATCCTCAGTTCGTTGCCACACAATTGGAGGATCTACTTTCGAGGATTTAGATCCCAAGTTGTGATATTTTGGCTATGTGTAGTAGGCGCAAAATTCAATGCAAAATCACGGACATTAGATTACAAAGAAAATGGCTGGGATGACCGGAAAAGATTCGGAAAAATCGTGATCAGTGTGTTTCACAATCCAACTTGTTTAAGACTTCTGGGCATGAAATCTGAATTCTCAAGATGTTTGAACCGAGTAAGTTTCGGATGTTGTAACAAAAACTTCGAAATATCATTTTTTCCCCCGGATGTAAATCAATTTTGGGGGGAAGGGGGGAGACCATGAGGCTTTGAGCGTAATCAGTCCAAAATGTTCAAACTGTTTAATCCTCAAATTTTGTTTGATGGACTTTATAGGAGTTTCTTGGACTATTGGACACTGATCATCATTTCAATACGTTTATTACCATCCAATCACAGGCCTCGAAAAAGGACTCTAATGCTGTCATTACATATCCAAAGTATTGTCAAACCTGAAAAGCAGGCCTCATATCTACAAGTACCTTCCTGTCCTGTAAATTGGTCACTAGGGAAAAAACGGGGTTTCAGAGGTTTAAAGCTATGGTTAGCTCATCCCATCGTCTTCCAATTAGACCCAATGAGAAATTTGATGAATATGTTGCACATCTGGAAATACAATGCACAGGCCTCATTCTGGCAAGCGCCCCCTAGGTCTCCTAGTAGAGAGTCTCTAGGTTACAACCATTTACAAGATTTTGCGCTTTTGAAGCCTTTATTGGTCTTTAATGAGCATCATCTTGCTCACACATGCATAGAAAGATAGATTTCATTTAAAGTAAAAGTCTATTATTTACTGTTTGCTTATTCTGCACCACGGTTTTGATGCTGTTTTTGAGCATGTCTTAAAGCCTCAAATTGACGGCTTACTCTCCTTTCATTTGCTGCGTTCCGGTCTTCCATTGTCATACATCCTTGAATCTGATTTGTAGCTTCTGCTGGCTCTTTATTCCTTAGTTCTAGCCTCCTCAATGCGGCGCTCCTGGAGAGTTGGGCCCGGGATTGAAACGGCTCTTTCAATCTCGATATCACTGTCATTATCATCATCGCTCGGATCAATATCAATAAACTCGATATCTTCCTCGGCTTCTTCCTCAGGAAGCACACCCCAAGCGCGTAAGCAAAGCACATATCGAATAGTATCACTAGGAAGCTTAGTTCTATGCTCAGTAACTAATAACCCTGCAGCGCTAGAAACACGCTCGGAAGAGGCAGCGGAGGCGGGTATTGCAGAATAATCTTTCCACATTTGGAAAAGAATTGGAAAGCTGTGTTGATACTCGATCCACCATTTAGTTACATCTTCAAGAGAGTTTTCAAACCATGGAATGCGAGCCATTTTGAGATACCCGTCTAGCTCTGATTTAGGAGCTGGTGTAGGTGCGGTAGTGGGTGGCATGAGGCGATCGAATTCAGCGAAAAGATCGATACTAGAGTCATTATCCATTGCTGCAGGAACGTCTCGAAGGCTGTAGTCATCGTCATTGGTATCGCCATCGATACGCGCTTCTCGAGCCTTTTCTTCCAAAAAGATTCGAATTTTATCACTGCGATCTTTATACTTCGCAAAGGCGGTTTTGACGTGTTGTGTTGCTTTTTGGTACGCTTCAGACTCAATTACATCTTCTGCTTTGTATAAATATTTGATGAAATCGAACTTATATCTAGGGTCCAAAACTAGTGCAACCCAAGCGTGGCGCGTATTTATATTTGTTTCGTAATACTCTTCGAGGGTTCGAAGAGCGGCTTTCGAGGCAGTTTGAAGGGTAGGATGATTGTTGTTTTTAGCCATTTTGCTCATTTTTCGAACGAGGAGGATGTATTTAGGTATCATATTCTGAAGTGTAGGGTAGCAATCTGCTTGTGCTTTAGTTGTAGGTAATTGGAAGCAGGCAAAGAATTTCTTCAGTTCAATTAAGACGGACCAATCATTGTCAGTGAGAAATAGGTTCTCTTTAATTGATTTATCCCAAGATTGTGTAGCTAACACTGCAGTGATAGGAGCTTGCTGGCGAAGGGCTTCAGAGACCAAATCGTTAGTAGAGTTCCATCGCACTGGCACATCAATAAGAAGCCGACGATAGTTGATTCTATAAATAATGCATTGTTGTTTAAGTGCAGATCGGAATTTTCTCTTGTTTCGAAAGACTGAGCAAAGGCTTCGTAGCTTGAATAGTGCTGAGCGAGCGCGGATGCCATTGGCGTAAGGGTTGAGGGCTTGATTAGGTTGAAACTCGTAGATATGTCGATTTTCACTAGGTTCTGATTTAAGAGCGTGTAAACCTATAATTTATTAGATCAGTATATGAAACACATAATAATAAAGAGAGACTTACCTGCTTGAACAGCAGCATTATTTATTTGCGCAGAGCATCGCACATCTCCATTGATTCTATTAAACATTACAGAATGATACGCCTTCTCTTCATTGGAGAGAGACATATAGTTAGCCCAGACCATTCTTTCAAAATGGTCAAGCATAACAGTATTGCAGCTAGTGTTGTCGCGTGTGATTGAGATTATTGCTTTAGTAATGCCAAAATCATTGGTAACTTCAAAGAGCTTTTGTGCCAGGTATTTTCCAGTGTGCGAAGGATTTCTAAGTTCGACAACATCGAGTATGGATTGTTGAATGATGCCGGAGTCAAGCTTATAATGTACAGTGACAGTGATATAATCCAGTCGATTGTGTCCTGACCACCCCTCTGTAGTTAAAGAAAACCGACCTCCAGCTTCCATTTGTTTTTGAAGCTCCTTTCTTTTAACTTCTTTCGCTCCTTCAAAGTCTTCTTTCAAATCTTCCATAAGCTGGCGACGCGATATATTCTTTGCATTAGGTGCAACAAACTTGATGAGATCGTCAAATTCTGTTTGATCAATAACACTAAAAGGAAGATTGTTTTTAACGATGAGCTGGAGGAGGCGGCGTCGATACTGTCGATTGTGTTGATTCATCATTGGCATCAATGGCTTTGAGGCAGGGGGAAAAGGCGTAAGTCTACCTTCAGTATGGATTTTAGATTTCGTTTGTACTCTTTCTTCTGCTTCAGATGTTGCAATACCTGCGTGTTTATTGCGGTAATGTACCATAAAATTATCAGTCCCACTAAGAGCTCTTTTAATAATCTTTGTATAAGTACACTCTGTTTGAGTGCACCTAATTAGCATGAAATTCGATTTGGTGGGATCTTGAAGGGCTTCGCAGGCATAAAGAGGATTCGTGCCTTTGAATAGAAAGGCGGATGTTAGTCCAATTTTTGGTACATCTAATGCGCGTGGAGCCGGCTGTAAGCGTTGAGGTGTTTAACCGGTAGGTTGCCTGACGCGTTTATTATTAGCATTCCTCGATGGCAGAAGTGCATTCTGATCAATAGACTCAGAGGATATGATATTGCGTACTAGATGTTAGTTATCAGGAATATCTGGTTCACTCATGCTGCTACCACCGTCGCTGAAAGGTATCATTGATATGCATTTGTTAAAGAAAAAGTTTAAACTTAGAGGAAAATAATAGACTAAGTGGGGCAACACAAGCTTTTTTACTACACTATTTAAATGATATTATCCAATCTTTTTGATTGTTCCGTAGGGTTGAGAGTAACCTCAATATTAGACGACAACTATGGGATGATCGGATGATTCCTCCCCGCGGGTACCAAGGTAACCGTAGAGGTCAAATACCCCAGGTAGAGTACGGGTGCTCATGCGTGTCCCAAGCAAGTTGAGTGATGCCAATAGTGTGCAATGATTACCAAGTTTCTAAACATCGACTAGTGAAAAGTCTGTTAAGGAGTCGTTCTTTCTTGGCTCCGATAGTTAGACTTGGCTTTGATCACTTTTCGATTAGACCTACAGGTCTTTTATACTATTATTTGTATATCTTGATACCTTACATTATATGCCTCATCCTGAAGGGTCTGTAAGTATGATTTCACAAGTCATTTTTTTGTTGTTAGACCACAACTCATACTAGCTCTGATAACCGAGACTACTTTCGAATGACGCACCATTGGGAGTCCTCAAGGACGTTATTTTGCACGTCTAAAGACTTTAAGCTCAAGACCTCATCCTGGCTAGTGGCATAGATGGTACCCAGCATGTAAAGAAAGTTGGAATCTATCTTACGAATCCCGGTATCACATGCTAATCCGCGCATTTTCTTTGGCACCACAAATATGACCATGCACGCTTCAATGTCATCATCCAGTTAAGATCATTAAAATGACTTCTGTTGCACATCTACAGCTCTAGTTTACAGGGGGTATCCTCACAAGATACTAGCAGTGTTATACTCTAATTTCTCATCATTTTGGTTAGTATCTTAGTTGTCTATGAATAGTATGTTATAACTTGATGCTCGAGTAAAAATTCTAATTCGTAGTGATTCTTTTAATGACGGCGATTTTATTTTATAATTATACGTCTCATATTATATGATTAATTTTTTAGAGCATTTCCTTTCCTCATGCCACTGGCGAAGAAATTTCTCATAAGAATATCTACAAATCAGTATTAGGAATCTTGCTCTGATAGTTACGAGTTGTTAAAAACACTATTGTTTTAAAATCTATAAGTTCTGAGAAGAATTGTTCGTACGTTCGTATTGAGAAGAATGCAGATGACGTAGTACCTACGGTGTTCGTAAGTCCTAAGTGTCATATATTGTATTCTATCTAAAGAACTAACTACTTGATTTCCATGGCTTTTAAATGGAGAGCTACGTTGATGCGAAAGAGCTAGTCTCTTTCGAATTCGCTAATAGCTATACCCTAGAAGATCATTCATTATGTGAAGATCACCTGGATCATTCACTTGTTCATACAAGGATCAAACTATACTCCAGCCTATTGATCGTATTTTCCAGATACATTTGATGATAGTTTTCAAAGCGATTTTTTTGCAGGTATACAAACTATATACACAAGGATAATCCCAGTAAGTGTAGTGATTACATTTTATACAGCGATTCGCTTCTAAGCTATAAGTCTTGGCGCAAGACAAGCGCTGCTTATCACTCTAGCTCGAGCTCAATAATTAGGAGATTCATTACGCAAAACTCTTTAATAATATTGATCCTCTGATTTCCATTGCGCACCCTATACCACTCTACGAACATCAATGGCAGTGGAGTACATTCTTACGAATCTTTCAATCACACTTCTCGAAGAACTTTTGTTGCACATCTATATATGAATGTCACAAGGTCAACCCCAATAAGCGTACAAATAGGTATAGGCACTTGTACCCTACCTAGATTATCTGATCTCTATGTACGGTTATCCTGCCCTATGAGGACTCGATGAAGTGATTACCTAGTAGTACTAATGAATACCACAATACTCATAAACAGAAATCATGGAATCATTCTATAGTTATTAATAAGCTTCTTTTATTCTTAAATTATACTACATAATTATACTTATATATGTCATAATACCTGAAGCATATTACAAAATAGTTACTCTACCCTTTAAAGATATAGAAGGGTGGTATACTGGCAGGTTCTACCCCGAGTTACCTCAGGTATACCCTACTATTTGCTCAACTCTGCGTGCAAAAGGTACTTCGTAACCTACAAATCACCAAAAGAACCCTAGCATCGAGCAGATATACAGCGAAACGGTCTCTGACCTAATGATGACAGGTATAGAACCAATCATGAGTTGGAAATCACACAGTAGACTTCAAGACAGTGGCGGTCCATAACTGACTTCCTGCATCACAGGAGCTTCTATAAAAATTTCAGGAACCCAGGTTGATGATACATATTCATCATAAACCCGGAAACGATAGTAACCCGTCATCATAGTTCCTGAGTCTAGAACCTTGAATCAATATTGTCCTTGCATATTGCCTTGTACATATACCCCTCCAATCTCGTCTCGCGCTCCTATATTTTAAGTTCACAATTAATCCCCTCAGAAATTATTACTGCGGTACAACCGCCTATTTCTGTATATATTAGGCTGAATTGATTTCATAGCTCACAATGCTGGCATTCTTACCCGAGTTTCCTGGAGGGTGTAGAAACGTAATATCTTGCAGGTCTTGCAAGGACTATTAATATTCGAAAAGGACAACACTTGTGCAGAAAATGGTAACAATGGGCTATTCCCACTTCGAGGGTATAAAATTGTAAAATGAGGAGGCAAGAGTCCAATATCAGGCGACTCCGGCGCATAATCTCATTACACACTAGCATGCATCAGTTCGGCACTCGCATACTGATGAAGAGAAAGAGTGCCAAGTTCGCCGATATTTTAACAAATGGAATATCCATTAACGGCATCATTCCCCGGTGTATCGCCCACTAAGTAAGAGGTGGAGGGGACAAACTCGGCCCGCAGCTGTTGATTGAGCGGACAAAGGGTTTGCAGAATATGTTGAACTGATGAACCCGCAATCTGTATCCTTGTATATTTTAGGTTTTGATGAGAAAATATGTTGATACATTCCACTTATGTATATTTCATGCGGGGATTGTTGGGTACACAAGGGTAAGAGCGAAGTTATTTCAAGCATTGTCCAACTAATAATTAAGTATCTTGATATCATGTAATACATATTGGGGGTATATCAAGACCCAATGAAGACAATATGATCAAAATTCTTACTACACAATCAGATAATCAGTAATCTGGAACCGATTAACCAATCATCTATTAATCATCACGCCTCTCAACTTTAAAAGTATCAGTTACTTGAAGAGATGTTGTCTCATCAAAAGTCATGCAATCAATCGAGCATTGCATTCTCGAGGCTTGTTTGCGTAACATCGAAGACCAAAAAGTGTTTAAAGATAAAGTAATTACTTTGCCCACTTTTTACGGCATTGGACAAAACTTCAACAAATACACGATGATGTGTGCATGGTGGTTTATTCAAGGGTATCCTGAGCGAGCTCAATGAAGAATAGCTCTGCAGTCATGCAGTCAAGGTACGAACATGAGACAATTCGATATTGTCGTGATATGTGGTCCACTCGGACCATTGCCAGATGATGCTACTGCGGTTGGATGGATAGCTTCCAGCTTAAGCTGCGGCAAGCTTTGAAAGGCTACGAATCACGATAGCAGGAAATTCGTGCAACCCCAAGATCGATATCAGAGCTCACAAGAACGGGTTGCATGGAATCTTGAAGGATAAAAACCACGCTTGAGAATTCATGCATTTGCTTCGTCCACCAGTCCTGGGTACCCAGAACCAAGATTAGACCACACTTCTTGGTTGATCATTTGACAATGTGATAGATACATCAATGCTGTTGAAGAATACTTCAAGGAAGACTTTCCACTGGAGAACATACGAGTACAAGTAAGTTATTCGTGCAACAGCTAGAACATTTGAAGAATATAGGGAAGGTATCATTAATATCAAAGGATTTGGAATAACATCGGGAGACCCTTGGAAATGCGTGAGGCCAGCAGGAAAATACGGCTAAATTTCGCGCTATAGCCTTATTCAACCCCGCGCGACACAAATTGATAAAGCCACTCCCACTGAAATCTTGCCCGCAAATTGAAAGACGTCACAACATCTAAGCTTCATTTTGAGCTTCCAAGAGCTGCTGTGAGATTATTCGTAGTAACACCTTTGTGAACTTGTGCCACAACAAACGAAGCAACACGTCTGCAATTACCCTCACCGACTTCTTAAATCCTTTATTTACCTCAACGTATTGATTCACTCGTTAATATGGTTCTTGAAAACTCCTCATCCAAAGAGGCAAACGGATCGTTCGACTCCGTTCCTACCTCCGACAGCGATCCTTATGCATCTTCGGAACAAGGCCAAGGCCAAGCTGCCGGCATTCAAACATACAGAATTGATGGCAGTAAGCTACCTCGACCATTGCCACTATTCGGCCCTCTATTCGGGTTCAATGATGCCTTTTTAACCAAGATCATCAATGCCCGAATTCAGAATACGAGTAAAATCACCAAACGTCCACTCAGACAAGAAGAAATCGATGCCCTTGCATTTCATACTGCGAAGATACTTAGGATCAATTCATTTGCACCTGTTGCAGGTTTATCCGCGGGCATATACAGAGCAGTCCAAACGGCTCCTACTTTTCGGTTCCCATTCTACCAACCAAACCTCGAGGTTTTCAATTCAAGCGTCTTTCCCCATGCGAAAATGCCCTACATCAAAGGACCCCCAGCTCTAATTGCTTGGCATGCATTCAGAGGTTTATGTTATGCCTATATAGGAACCACTGTATCAAAGTTACTTTTTGGGGGGTATGCAGCTAGTGTTGGGGCTGTGGGACAGATGGGCGATACGCGATTGAAGGATATCGTAAAGGCTACATCAGAAGAAGTTGCTAGACAACAGAAGAATCTACCCAGTCCTGCAGGGATTCCCAGACCCCCTATGAAGCCAGGACAAGGACAACCGCAGCCACAGACTCGGAATACACAAGGATATGATGATGCTAGTCCGACTGGGGATCCGCAGTAGTCTGAAGGAGATAATGCCCCTGGATCTGCACAGATAACTCCTCAAACATTTCCACAAACGAAAAGTTGGCCACAGAGACAACCAGTTCCTGCACAAACCCCAGCACAAGAAGAGGAGAAGCCATTCGATTTGTTCGATGATGCTTCACCCACCAATGGCCAAGGAATGGATACCGAACCGACAACACCCCAATCTTCTAGACAAACAGGTTCAGCATGGGATCGCATCCGCCGTGGCGAAAAACCAACTTCCAATTCTACTACCACCTCATCACAACCACCAAGATCTGGGTGGGCAACAGTACAAACCAATACTTCTAAAGCATCGAGTGATGGCACATCGAGTGCAGATAGCTTTGCATTTTCAAAGACAGAAGAGGAGAGGAATCTAGCCCAAGTAGAAGCACAGAAAGAATTCGACGCTAGGGTTGAAAAGGAAAGGAGGGGAGGGGATTTCAGTAGTGGTGGAGATCAAAAGAGATGGTAAGGGTTTGAGGAATTGTATTATTAGCATTTGGGTGGAATTATCGGTGTCGTATAAGCGTTTAGGATGCATGAAATGGAAATGGAATCAAGATCAAGAAACAATTAACTTCATGAATTTACTTGCCAAAGAAAGATTCAAGAAACTAGATGGTGTATCGTTCAATGTGTCTCTCGTACAGGTACTTCTATACCATGCCACGTACTATACGAGATCGTGAATCCTATCCTCCCTTCTCTCTCTGCTGAGAATTTCATAAATAGAGAAACGTAGCATCATTCCTATCCATACTATCCCACCACATTACATCACTTATGTACATGATGTATCACTTCTGTAATCACATGATAGGTAGACATATTACCACGTACCTGGGAATGTACAGTATATACTTTCTTCGAGGACCTATCATATATATATATCTCACCATCCTAGATAGGTATGCATCGTAAGTACGCATGCAATACTATGTATCCCAATGACGTTATTTCATGTGGGTTGTATTATCATGTATTGATTCCTCTTCTCGTCGTATCTCAGTATTTTACATTGGAAGTATAAAATGGACATTTCAATATACAAATCATCACTCTCCACCTAGCCCCGAAAAACTTTCCATCAATCTTTTTATTTTATATATGTATACATATCTGAATCAATTACAAGGTAGGTAGACAAGTATCTTATTAATCTTCTCCAATTTTGATCTTCTTATTCCCCATCTCCTCTCCTCTATCTAACTTCTCCCTCCGTCGTTCCCTATATTAAAACCCGCGCATTAAGATGCACGCAGAGTAGAAAACCCTCATGAAACAGTCCTGTTCTTTTCCTGTAATTAATCCCTTCCCGATCACTCCTGTATCGCGCGAAGTTTTGTAAATTTTTGTAAAAGCAGATGTCCCCCCGTTACCAAGTTACCGTGTGATCGTTTTTACTCATTATTCCATCGTTTCTTCTTCCCTTCCGATTGCATTTTGAGAAAGAAAGAAAAAATAACCACCCCTACCCATCCATCCATCCATCCATCCAACCTGAAATTTTAAACCCCAAATATTATTACTGTAGAACGTATATCCATCCATTAAGTGTAGATCACTTCATCCTCACACCCCATATCAATCCCAGAATCTCTCCTCAACCCCCTCAGCCTCTCTTCTTCCTTTTCCTTCTCCTCTACCTTCCCATCACAATACGCTAATGTCACATCCCCCCAAATCTCCACCCCCTTATACCTCGCCATATCTCCCTCCCATCCTCTAATCTGTTTCGCCATCGCTTCCATATCCGCAATGTTTATATCTACCAGTTTTTCCATATACGTACGCACTGTAAACAGCACCGCGTTGGTTTTCGGTAGTCGGGTAAATGTTTGGCGTTCGCGACGTACGTAGATGTCGGAGGGGGTAAGTGGGGAAGAGGGGGAGGGAGGTGCTTCTGGAATGTCTTGGAAGAGGATGGGGGTGGTTTGGATGAAGATGTTGGAGCGCTCCATGCAGGTGCGGGGTGTGAGGTGGGTAAAGTATCTGGGAGGTGGTTAGTATGTGGGGGTTGCATATTTCATGGAGCTTGAAAAAATGTGGGATGTGGAGAGGGAAAATGTAAGTCTTACCTATTGACACTCTTTCCCAACTTTTCTTTCCACCCTGGTACAGGTCTATGTAGTACAGCCATACTACTACCAATTCTCTCCTGCAGCTTCCACCCTGCTGGAAAGAGGGTGGCGGAAGCCATCAAGTTCCATTCTCCATCTTCTTCTGACGGATCTTGTAATAGGAGATTAAAGTCTTCCATGCAGAGACGAGTTGCTGTCTCAAGTGGGTTTTCACATTTGGATCCAATGATAGATGTCTCCCCAGTCAACTTGTTTAGGATTGTATTTTCATCCACGAGGGAGAAACTATCCGGATACCGATCTAGGAGAAACTCAATGACCATTTCGAGGAGTTCATATGTAGCTGGAACGGCTGGGGGTAACACTTGCAAAACGCATGGTCGATGTGTTTCGAGAAGTGAAGCGCGAAGTTCATGCTCGGGGAGATAGGTGGAGTCGATGGTGAGCCAATTGGATTTGTCGAGACGTTTGAGACCCATTGAGGTTGGATGTGGAGAGGTGGGCTTGAGTGGTGGGAGAGCATAGGCGGGTTTCTGAGGACCGAGTTGGGTTTTGGGTGGTTGATGGGGTGGAGTGGGGCGAGAGATGGATGATGATGATGATGTGGATGAGCTACATGATAGTAGGTGGGTGATTTGAGCGAGAGGGTTATGGAGGAACTTTGTAATGTTTGATGGTGAGTTTGTAGAAGACGTTCTCTTATGACTTCTATTCTGAGGACGTCGTGTATGAGTCTTTCGTTGAGAGCTGAGAATATATAAAATGCATGCCGTAGCAAAGAAGATGAGAGACTCCGTGACCAACATATTGCTTCCGTTCTGTTTTCCGAATGCTATGGATGATAAAGATTTGAAGTCCGGGTATGGTATGCTGTCTCTTGATGATGAAGCTGAGGATAAATTGAGAGAGGAAGTATGAGACCGTGTTCCCTCCAAATCCATTGGGAAGTGTTTATTTATATCCCCCACAACATCGTCCTCCTTCTTCCCGTCCACCAAAGAGATTCTAGAGTTTCCCAACGATGGTCCAGACCGACTCATCGAAGTCCGAGCAGGCATTCCCGATAATCCATGCGCCTGTGGCGTTTTCACCTGCATATCCGGAGAATATTTGATTGATAGATTTGACAAGATGCCGATTCCGAGCCGTTGCATATGTACTGTAGGCACTCAAAAAGCAAAAGTCTTTTATTTTTTTGGGGTAGTGAACAGTAAGAATATAGCAGGGAAGAAGGGCGGGCAGAAATATATCAAAAAACTTGGTCGAACAGATTAAAAGATGAATAAAATCTCTTCCTTGCTACCTAGTGGAGGGATTGGTTTGCGTGATAAAACGTAGGTCGTATTGCTACGTATGTGTGAACGTATGTGTGAACGTATGTAAGTGAGAGAATTGGAAGGCGAGTGATGAATAATATTGAGATAAAGATGTTGTGAAAGTCGTGTAGATGTTTGTATGGACTGGTGTGACTTCAGGCTGCAAAATCTGCAACAAAAGTAGGACGACAGGAAGATTCAAGCAAAAAGATAGGGCCGATGGATGGAAGGTTGAAAAAGAAATAAAAATACAAGTACAAATGTGATAAGTGGTAGAAATCAGTCCCAGCTACACGGGTTGGGAAGGTCTTTAATATCAGGGAACCAATCCGGTCATGTCATATCAATTATGGCATTGTGGATTATCAGAGAGACAGAGAGTTAGAATTTGCATGAGCTCAAGCCCTCAAGCTCAAGCTCAGCCATGATTGTTCACCAACTCATCTTCTTGGGTAATGGGAATAAGAAGCTACAACCTAGATGCATGGCCATGGCTGTGATTAATTGCCTCTTGGTTCTGGATAGATCGGTTTATTAATGGTCCACTCGGTCCGGGTCATAGCTATTGCGTGTATAGTATTGGAATTACGAGAGTGGACATGGGGAATCATCAAACCGGAATCCCTTGATTAGATGTGTGGAAAAGACTAGGAATGATGGGCAAAAAGTATGATATGAAAATGATCTAAGTAGATCCTTTTTAATTCAAGACAAGTATGACCTTGACACATATTTTGATATTGTGGCAACTCGGCTTATAGCACAACACGCGGTAGCCGTGTAACGTAAGTTGAAAGGGGGGGAAGGTCAGCCGAGAACTAACACCTGGGCCGAAATGGGAAATGGGTAGAAAGCTTATCGGAGTCGGATGGATAGAACATCTAGAGTTAGGTAAGTGCGAGCGATGGCTCGTATGTGCGGGATGGTAGAAAGAAAGGTCAACACAGGCAAGATAAGACGGATGGATTCACAACATCCAGTCATTGGAGTTTGATTTGTGATCTTGGTGATCATTCAGATTGTCATGGGTCATGGAGTGAAAGCCGGTAAGGTGGATGGTGTGGGTGACTCGATGGATTGGTATCGGAATATGTAGCTTTTGGTTCCCGAGTGGATACTTTCATTCACAGCAGAGCAGGACCAGGTAACCCTAAGACTCGCAGGTAATGAAAAATATGGGGAAACTATATGTTAAGCTTACCCAGGTGCGATGTATCCTTGGAAGTAGACTCTACCGTGCACACAGGACCTACTCTGTACTGTCGAGATTAGTAGCAGGGGAGTTGGAAAGTTCGAAGTTTGAAGGTTGGAATACGAATCATACAATTCACACAAATCACTCAAGTTAGAATTTAGAACATCTGGTGTGCGTGTGTTTGAGTTTGTATCATCACCACATTGAGAAGTTGATATCGAGGACTAACCCATTAGCTCATTAGTGAGGATTTCGTACAGAAAGTAAGGTAAGGTACGTGATGAAATTTAATATATTCAAGGTACAATTCACATCGTGATTGGTCCCAATAACGTTGGAAATCGGAGAGATCTTGAGAATCTTTCTTGGATGTTGAAAACTATTGGAGGCTGAGTTTTACTCCCAAGCGGTACCAGGATCTATTTTTTGAAGTTGACCGCGAAGACCGCGGGGGAATAAATGTTGAGAAGAACCAATTGAATTGCATCATGGGGATGATGAATAATGGATCTACATCTCCTTGGGTGATGGATAGATTAAACTTGCGTCAATGAGAACGACCAACATTCAATCATGTTCGTTTGGTAGTGGTTGGATTCATTGGATTCATGACTCTGCTCTGTGGACCGGTGAGCCATCTATCATGTATGAGATGGAACATTCGCAAATACGAGGTTCTGACCTCGCAACAGGTACTCCATTCATCTACATAGCGTTAATGTAAGTACTAGGTACGATGTGATATGAATTGAATATACGACGACGTTGAACTGGTATTGGTGAGATGAAGAATCTAGATGTTGGAGAGAATGGAGATGCATTCACGTATCTAGATTCCCAAAAGGTTATCTCTATCTATCAATCCACAATATGCAGCCACCGACAGCGTGCCTACCATGTGAAAATCCTCCATGAATCGAGTAAAGAAGTCCCGTTTGACTCAAAGCCATTAACAAGCCTACAACGTCTACGTGCAGTGAAACAAGAAAGAAACAAAATAGAAAACCGTTTTTCAAAGCCTTCTCGTCACTCGTATCACATTGTACACATAGCAAAAAAAACAAAATGTCTATCAATTTCAACATCAAAAATACGGCCCCCTCAGAATATTCCTCGCGGCAACAGCGGAAAATCATGAAACCTGGACAATTTCTGCGGCTGAGCAATTCCAAGCTTCTTTCCATTCTAAAAGTCATCACTTCCAACCTAACCGTTCCACCTCAACTCTAATCTATAAACGGATATCGCGCGGATTGCCAAACTTCCACACACTGGCCATGGCGCATTTGGCGTGAGGTACAACTTTCCATATCGAATGGACTTGGCGATCCTGGCTTTATTGGCATTTTTCGGGGGAGGTGCGCTCTCCAGACTTTTTCATTAATGAATCATTGCACCACGGCTGTATGAGATACTACCGTGCATGCCTCCTCAGCATCACTGGTACACTGGCAATAAATATATATCTGCATGACAAAATCCACGGTATGCTGATCCGGGCCCAGGAAATCGTTTCGTTTTCCAAGGGTGGGGCGTAGGTGGGGGCTTCCTTGTCCGCGTTGTCCTATTTTGGGTTGCGGACATGTCATGGTCGTACATATCGCCAATTGCAGCTATTGCAAATTACCACCTCGGGCCTGCACATCGCGTATCCCAGTAAGCATGCTCACTCCATAGACAGGTTTACTGTATACGGTACTCCGTTTGTCGTTTCCACGCCTCGACTCTCCACAGTCAGCCAAATGGAGACGTCTGAGATACCTGGCAGACAGGCCCGGCAGACAGAGGTGCATAAAAGTCAATGCGGTTTCATGCAAGAAATTTCATGGTTAGTGGGTAGGTGAGCGAGGGATGGAATGCCGGTTGGTTGAATCCTGTCATGATGTTGGTGCGAATCAAGTATAGGGTGCCGTGACGCGTGAATATGCTTGCAATGGAATCATGGAATGCAAACGGGTGGATATATGGTTCGATACTTGCACAGGTTCTAGATGGATATCCTAGTATGTGGCTTTTGGAGGATTAAGAATTAGTGACGTCTGACCTCAAGGGAGGGCACGAGAGAATCTAGATCTTGGTTGTTGTATTGAATTTGGGGGTGGATGAGGGGGTGAGGTTCTGGGTGCGCTCTGGTGGTGGGTATGGTGTTGTAAAGATGAGGGTTTATTACCCTATACTCCTGTTTTAGAATCAAAATTCGCGTTTGCAACGTTTAGTGTGCGTTTGTGGATAGTTGCATATGTCATTTAATGGTTAAATTGGTACTGGCTCTTTGTGCTCTTCCGGGTATAACATACATACTGACTTACCACACACAACAACAAGGTGGAGTGGAGTATGATATATGTGTTTACAACCTACGGATTACAGAATTCGTCGCCAGCGTCTTCTACCAATAAAAAAGGCTTATAAATCCTGAATATGGTTGACATCGTCACGATAACCACGATGATAACGCTGAGTAACATAGAGCAACATCTAAAACATCCCGCCAAGTCAACCTTTCCTTACACAAACAAAATACTCCTGAAAATGTATCACACGGCGGATATTTACGTGGATGCCGCCGGAGCCACGTTTCCGGTTTGTACTGCTGGATCAGGCTGCGTTTGGCTTCCAAAGCTCAAGTCTAGAGCTATCATGTTTCGCACCGAGGTTTGGAGCCACCATGGCCATCCTCGAATTGTGCCCATGATGCTCATATTCTTAGGTAAGATAATATGGCCACTTTTGCCCGCCAGCACTTGATCAACAACAGCATTTGAAACGGTTTCGGGTTGGAGATATGTATCTTTGAAGCTGGCTTGCGATATAATATCCTCGGCCAATGGCGTGCGAACCCATCCTGGGTTGACAACACTATTTCCCTTGTGAGTGTGGAATACTGGTGGTAATGTCAGGTGGATGGAAACTTAAGGACTTACGTGGTTCGGATATTAGGTGCGTTGTATAGAGATTTCAATTCTGATGCAAGTCCTTCATGAAAGGCGAGAGCACTGGCTTTTGAACAGGAATAATCTACATTGACAGCGTGCACCAGATAGCTTGCCAAAGAGGCAATTGTCACCACGTGACCATGGTTCTTCTTGATCATCGCCGGAACGAATTCTCTGGCCAAAAAGAAATGGGATACTGTATTAACCTCGAAAGTTTTTCGGGTGTGTTCTTCACTGCCTTCTAAGATGGGCAGAAGAGTACCAATTCCGGCGTTGTTAATGAGCACAGTAGGATCTCCATGACTTTTCCTTATTTCGGCAGCTGCAGAGGCAATTTGCGATGGTGATGTTATATCAACTCGATAATAGAAGAAATTTGATGCTTTGATGTTGTTAGTCACTGTTGTATATCATGTGTTTCCGAAGGTAGAAACACTCACGAAATGGAGTCTTTGGAGGGTTCACATCCATTACCACAACCTTGACCCCTTTAGATGAGAACTCTCTTGCCATTGATTCTCCAATCCCACTCGAGCCACCTGTAATCAAGACAACCTCCTGACTTTTGATAAACTTTGCATTTCTTTTCCAATTATTCAACACAAGCTGAGATAGCTTGTTATTGACACCGCGTACAATACCCAAAACGAGTAGGACCTTCAATGCTCGAACCAAGGCGGGAGAACCAATGTATGGCTGAATCTTGGTCGGTACAATAGATCGCAACTTATCTGGGTAGTGCAGAAATACCGCGAGCAAAGCGCCTGAGATTCTGGGATCAAAAGTGGCCTCTAAAATTGCTGACATTTTGGGTTTCTGCGATTCTCAATATAGGCAGTAGTGATGAAGGAGCACGTGAATCAGGAGGTATGATGGGTAGTAGGGAATTTTAATATAAACTCAATACAAATCACAATTACAGTGGCTCCAAATTTCTATTGAAGTGAATCGAGAGTAGTCGAACTGGATATTGACGACTTGAGGAAGCTACCGAGGTTTACTGAATGGGAGAGACATGTGTTTAAGAACGTGGAGCGTGTCCCAAAGCGCTTGAATATCCGGCGGGGAACTTACAGTAGATCATATACCAAATACACACTTAGTAAAGTCATGAGTATGGAGAGAGAACTCTTGATGCCGCATGTTTGACGTGGCAAGCACTAGTTCATCTCACCGCACAAGAACTGTGAAGTTGAGTGAGCCTGCAAGCACAATAGTCACGTGAGTTATGCTAGTCACGTGAATACTTGCCGATAAATTCTTCCTCTTTTCCAGCTACCCCGCCCGCCAGACGATATAACCCCGCCTTGCACTACCTATCTTAGGCTTTAACCACATCGCTCTATTATATCCGAAGAGAGACATTACTCAGACCACGAAGCAGGATGTCTTTTGATATCTTGACAATTATTCCTTCTTCACTTCGAGTATCGACCAAATCCACCAAAATAGATTCAACGGAGATTCAATATGAGTTCAACCAAACTTCCATTTGATGTAAGGTTGAAGTTTCCAGCGCAATTACCAGATCTCTTGATTAGCTCGAATCACTACTAACTGCTCTCATTCTAGCTTAAAAATACATCACTTTTCCACGACAAATCTTACGTCAATGGAGAATGGGTGGAAGCTAAATCTGGCAAACGCTTCGATGTCTTAGGTATTTATTCCCTTATCAAACTACATTTCCTCCTCCATCTCTTCATGTCTAACTCCCGAATCTTCATTAGACCCCGGAACCGGTGAAGTATGGGCCACAGCACCCGATAATGAAGCATCCGATGTTGATGCAGCCGTTCAAGCCGCCCACACAGCCTTTCAATCTTTCAAGAAAGTCAATCCCAGGACCCGTGCTCAGTGGCTTTTGAAATGGGATTCTTTGATCAGAGAGAATAAGGAGGATTTGGCCAAGATTGTTACTTATGAGACGGGAAAACCGATTGCGGAGAGTTTGGGAGAAATTGATTATGCGTTGGGTTTCACGTGGTGGTTTGCTGGGGAGGCGGAGAGAATCTCGGGGACGATTCAGGTGCGTGTCTTTTCATGTCTTCTGATATACTTTGATGGCTGCTACGAAATGCTCTCCTGGGCATATGATACTTGACTCGTCTTCTTGGATGATCTTTGATATCCCACGGCATCAGTTCTCGTGTTTGAAAACCACTAACTTACCCTTACTATTAGACACCCGCAGCACCGGGTAGAAGAGTCTTCACTGTCAAGCAACCTGTCGGTGTAGCCGCCGCACTGGTCCCATGGAACTTCCCGATTGCGTAAGTGATTCCATCCAGAGTAAAGAACTGCCTAACGACATGTAGAATGATCCTGCGAAAGGCTGGAGCAGCATTTGCGGCAGGTTGCTGTATGGTAGCAAAACCGTCACCAGAAACACCACTTTCAGTGTTATCCTTGGCTTTGCTTGCCGAGCAGGCAGGATTTCCAAAAGGTGTATTTAGTGTTTTGACCACGAGTTTGGATAACACGCCTCCATTAAGTGAGGCATTGTGCCGCCATCCGTTGATCAAGAAGGTTACATTCACTGGTTCTGTAAGCTTTTGATCCATCTTCAAGATTTGGCTGAATACTAACGAACAACAAGACACGAGTTGGTAAACTTGTCGCAAAGTTGTGTTCCGACGGATTAAAGAAAGTTACTTTGGAACTTGGAGGCAATTGCCCTTTCTTGATATTCGATGATGCAGATTTAAACCAAGCTGCTGATGGTACGTAATCCATTCTATATTAGAGGGAGTTATAGCCTGTGTCTCCGGAGATTGATATACTTTTAAATGTATTTGTGGAAGTTTTATTGACATACTCAGCTCTTATGGCCTTAAAATGGCGTCACGCCGGTCAAGCTTGCATAACTGCCAACCGCGTCTACGTACAATCTGGTGTTTACGATTCCTTTGCTTCTCTCATCAAAGAAAAGACTTCCAAACTCAAGATCGGCCACGGAGCTAAAGAAGGAACTACAATTGGTCCTCTTACCACCCCCCGAAGTACTGACAAGGCAGAAAACCAAGTCGAAGATGCCAAGAAGCATGGTGGAAAAGTTATACTCGGAGGAAGTAAAGTAAAGGACACTACCGGGTATTTCT
Source organism: Botryotinia calthae (assembly GCA_004379285.1). Classification (NCBI taxonomy): domain Eukaryota; kingdom Fungi; phylum Ascomycota; class Leotiomycetes; order Helotiales; family Sclerotiniaceae; genus Botryotinia; species Botryotinia calthae. The sequence continues at coordinate 21,155 of PHWZ01000538.1, forward strand.
TTGAGCCGACTATCATCTTAGGCGCAAAGAAGGAGATGTTAATTACGGAGGAGGAAACTTTTGCGCCAGTTTTAGCATTGTATTCTTTCGATACGGAGGACGAGGCTGTGGATGCGGCAAACAATACTAGTGTAAGTTTTGTTTACATCTTCTCGGTAAATGGTATGTTAGATGGCGCACTGACAAAAATACTATAGATGGGTCTAGCATCCTACTTCTTCACCAAGAACATTGATCGTACTTGGCGACTTCTCGAAAACCTAGAGGCCGGTATGATTGGTATGAATACTGGTAAGTAGTCTCTGCTCCTCAATTCTTCACTCCTTCATATCAGAAACTTTGTACTAAACATCCAACTATAGGCAATGCATCAGCAGCCGAATCACCATTTGGTGGAATCAAAGAATCAGGATATGGAAAGGAATCCGGAAAAGATGTCGCTGTGAATGAGTACCTTATCACGAAAACAGGTACGATGACTATTGATGGACATTATTAGTTCTGAGTGGTCGAGTTTCCATGATGAACATCCCGGGTTATACCGGACGAAATTATGTATTTACGAGAACATATTTATGATAGCGCTAACATGAATGAACATTATATTGCATCTTTTCCGAGAAACAACATGACTGGCTCTCGGTGAATCTGTCGTGTAGTCTCAATCCCAACCTATATGTCCTGTGTTGTTGTCTGGTTGGCAGTCAGGGATTAGTACCCCGTTACCATCTGATCATTTCCCTTTTCATGAAATGACAATAAATACAAATAAATGATAGCGAATTCAAATTCAATCCAATCCAATCCAATCTCAACTCATGCTATCTGATTTAATTTCATCTCATTCTTTTCGCCATTCATCCTTGAACAAAAGACGTAAGTTTTGATACACAATTTCTGTTCATTCCCCATATTGGATTTACATTCGTTAATGGAGCCATGACAAGAGTAGGAACACATGTGTTTTATAATTGGTCTTCAAGAACAGTGAAAAGAGTGCGGAGATGGGCCTGGAATAGACGGGGAGAATAGAGAACAGTACGGATTTTGGGATTTTGGAATATTAATCTCTAGAATGTTTCAAGTAAATTTCACAAGTCGAATAGCATTGGGTTTTCCTTTTTCTGAAAAAAGGAGGTTTTTATTTAAGACGCAAGTTGACTTCCTCTTTGATTGATTGATTGATTGATTGAATTAACGTCCCTCTTCAGTCCATGACTATATAGGACGGCTAGACCAGAGGGGTCTAGCAGGTAAATTTTATAGTA
>PHWZ01000539.1:0-22419 GCA_004379285.1 Botryotinia calthae
CCTTCCTCCCCCATCCCCACCCTCACCCCCTCTATCCCCCCACCAACCAATTCTGCACATCCCTCAAAACCAGCTCCTCGACCTTAAACCCCGTCATCTCATTAAACACCCCACAAAAAGTCTTCGGCGTGATCCGCACTCCCGTTCTTAGCGCCTCCTTCTTCAGTATCCTCCTAATCCTCGCCGTATGCCTCTGATCCAGTAATCTTAATCTCTCAGCCACGACCGGCACAATCCATTTCCTGAACCTGCGCTGGCCAATTTGCACACCCAGATGCGCATTAAATATCTGACAGGCTTGGCTCCATCCGCAGGCCTCGAAATATATATGCGGCAGCACTGTTGCGAAGATTTCGATAATTAGGGAAGAGGAAGAGGAAGGGGAGTCAAATTCCGCATCGCTCTCTCCCTGCCTCTCCACAATCCCCCCCAGCTCCTCCTCAAATAACGACCCAAACCTCTCCGCTTCTCCCTCTCTAAACCCCCCCGTCTCCCTCACCAACTCCTCAAAACCCCCAAAAGAAATCGCAAACCCGCGATCCTGAAACTTCACCCACGCATCCCTGATCGTCACCCCCGAATACCATATTTGCGCTCGGAGCGCATAGAGCAAAACAAAAGACGGAGCGCCATTTGTGGCTGTTTTTCCTTGTTCCAGTGCGAGGATATCGATTGCTTTTTGCAGGGTGGGGAAGTCGGAGTTGGGGAAGGATTTTTCGAGGCTGTTGAAGAAGCTTTGGAGGGTGGAGGAGTGGGATTCGTTTGTATTGAGGAGGGGGAGGGGGGGTTCAGAGGGGTAAAGGAGGGGATAATGTTCGTTGTGATTGAGGAATGTGGTGATGGTTTCGATTTCTGGGGTGTGGTGGGCTTGGGCGAGACCGCTCCAGTCGATTGTGCTTTTGAGGAAGAGTTTGCGTGTGCTGTTGTAGCTGGTGTAGATGGTGAAATGGTGGGGAGTTTCTTCTAGAATATCTTCTGAGTTATTTGGAGAGTCGTCCGTCTCTAAACTCTCGGAAGTGTTATCTGCAGAAGATTCTTGTGGATTATTCGTAAGAAACTGGGGGGTTTGAGTGTGAATGCTGGGGGTGGTGTGATCAATAGGTGTCTTGAGGAACGTTACATGTTTGGATATGCGATTGACTTTTGACGGGGAATGAGTAGTATCGGAAGGGTTTGTTTGTGAGAAGTTCTTGGTTCCATGTCTGGGATGGGAGAGTTCTGTTATAGGGTTTGGAGCTTCAGGAACGGCACCCCCTGAATATCTCTCAGTTGTGTTTATATCGTCTTGATGCATCTCTTGATGTAGGTTATAATCTCTCTAAAGCCTTTCCTTTATAATTTGAAGTTAGAAAAAAAACAAGAAACCAAGAGGAAACACAGCAGCGTCTTTAAACACATCAAAACCCAGTTAGTATCCAATATCCGATATCCAGTCACCTCAAACCCCAATCAAGCTCTCAATCAAAACAGTCATCATCAACACAATTTCCATTTCGAATCATCATACCAAGTAAGATTCTAAGAATATATCCACAGTCATAACATAACATTATCTAATCAAGACATGCTTTTACTCCTTCCTCCAGACGCAAATACTAAAAGTGGCTAGATATCCTATATATAATCATACAGAAGACGGTATATGAAATATCCAACCCAACATGACATGACATGACATACCCCAATCAAAATTCCACGGGGTAAAAACCAAACAAAAATACTAATACTCACGGTAAGTCCTAGATTTCCTCCAAATATTTCCTCAAACGACACTCGCGCAAAATCCAACAAGCAGGAAAACACCCTCGAAACCCGAAATGTTGGGGGACCGAAATATTCTTCAATTTGCCTACTTAGGCAAGAAGTTCATGTGCTTTCAAGTTTTCAAAATCGAAAAGAAACAAACTGAAAAAGAAAGAGGGAGGGGAGGAGGGGATTCAAAAATGATGCTCTTTCCCGCCCCGTGAGCTCGCTTATTCTATTCTTCACTCTCGCTGACTGTAACTCAAGTGATACTAATACACTTAGATTGACTTAGTATTTGGGTATATTTCGATCGATCTATTATACTTGTATATACTATATATAGTAGTGGTATTCTCAAAGGAAAGATCACAAATATCTCTCTCTCTCTCTCTCTCCAACTATCCAACAATCCAGCAATCCAACTATAGATCTCCTCCATCCTCCAGCCCTTCCATGATCTAAGCAGCAAATCATTGGTATCTCGCGCAGTATCGACTTCAGCTCCTAAGCTACTCCAAATATACTCCCACTACATACTATCCTCCAACCTCTTACTTCTAACCTTCTGCCAACCCTCCTTCTCCTTCTCCCCCCCATCTTTCTCTAACCCCATACCCCTCTCTACCCATTGCTGACTTCCCATCTCACTCAATCGACTCAGCGCTCTCGCAAATGCGAATCTCTCTTCATCTCCACTAAATATGCTAGTATTCTTCAACATATTCATATTCATACCAAGATCATCCATCATCATTCTCATTGCATCATTAAGTTCTTCTCCATCATTGAGTTCTTCTTTCTGTCCTTTCTTATCCTCTACTTCTTTCTTCATGCTGTCTTGAATTTCTTCTTTCGACAAAAATAATTGCGTTAATGGTACTGCAGTCGTCAAGACAAGCTTGGCACGAGACTCATAGACGGCATCGATAAACGTGATAAAACGACGAGCGAGATCACGTTGTTGGTGTGTCATTCCGGGAACATCCGTAACAATAAATGCGTCGTAGCTTCTCATGAGTTCAATGTAATCAGCTGCGCTAGTGGGTTTTCCAATCAATTCATCGAATGTAAACATAGCGGCTTTACCACTAACTTTCGGAACGTGAATTTCGCGACCCCAGACATGTTGAGTTTCTGAATGAGGGGTAGATTGTTCAGGGTCACCAAGAAAACGGAACCATTTTTCCGCATGAGTAGGCGCGTGAGCGTCTAGAGGACAATGATAGACGCCGGAAGGAGGACGAGGAATTTTTCGGTAATCTGTGGGACTGTCGAGGTTTATGACGTGAAGACGGGACTTGAGGAGATTAATACAGGGAATGAATGATTCTCTTTGAATGCCGTTACGGTAAAGGTCATCCGGGTGACGATTGGAGGTTGTGACAAGAACGACTCCGTGGGACATCAAAGATTCCAAAAGTCTATAGAAGATGAGCATAAGAACAAAGATATGGTCGAAGAAAGAGGACAATACCTTCTCAAGATCATAGCATCAGCCACATCTGTGCATTGAAATTCATCAAAACACAGCACATTTCCCTTCTCCGCAATATCCGCTGCCACAAAAGGTACAGCATCAATATCATTTCCGTACTGCATTTTCATCATATGTAACCTCCTATGAACATCCTGCATGAAATTATGGAAATGGATCCTCGTTTTCGAAGCTACACTACTGGGCAGTGTCTCATAAAACATGTCCATCAACATGGTCTTTCCACAACCTACATCTCCGTATAAATAGAGTCCTCGAGGAAGGTTTTCTGGTATTTCCTTCAAGGCCGATTCTTTAGGTTTGTTTCCAAATATACGTCCAAACATGGAAGTTGGCGGAGGCTGAAGAGATTCAAGGGTCGGGTGAACAATGGCAGGCGCATTATAATATCGCAATTCGTCGTGGAGATGTTGAAGATTCTGTATAATGCCTAAAAGCAGAATTCGTCAGACATTGTTACAGAGTATAAATATGCATATATGTTGCTGACCTCTCTGGTGTTCATCGTCCCTCAATTGTCCCGACGCAACGCGCGCATTGTATTCCTTCATAGGCCCCCGATCATCCGGATTTTCTGCAGCATTCTTAGCAAATGTTTTTCGTTTACCAGAAAGACTATGTACCATTTTGAACAATTGCCAAAGACCTTCGCTGCCCTGCAACAAAAGATGCGGGAAAGGCCAGTAAACGTCTTGGTGTTGATGAAGCGACGTCTAAATTCAAGGCCGGTTTCCTCGGTCCCAATGCGATCGCAGAGATATATCTCCTTCCATTTTCTCTACTGAGTTCACAGCGATTAATACATATCCAATTCCTTGAACCTTTATATGTACTTCTAGAATTCGCGGATAAGAATCGAAAGGATCGCGCCGATGTAGTCCGTAGTTTCATAATGACTGTAAATTGCAAGATGCGCCGCTTACAAAAAATTGATCTATATGCGCATGCTTTAGTAAAAAAAGCAGGAAAGACAAATATAGGTCTGGGTTTCTGGTAAATTTATTAATTCTTGATTGTACTCTTAAACCCTCTCCAGACATGTTTGCGGAGTTAGTACGGGATCTGAATAATTTATAGTGGGGGTTTCATAGGAAGGGATACCTCGGATATGTGACCGGAGGCTGAAACTCGTGAACTTGACTCAAGAATAGAAATTCCGTAGACACGCTCGAGGGTTGAGACAGCGCACGCCCTGACGAGACTGAGAGTAATTGACATCACTACAAGCAGTACTGTTATATTGTCATTACTACTGGCCGTATCAACACACTTGTCAGAACTCACTCAGAGTGAAGGATTTATCGTCAAGGTCAGTGATAACACTGTTTGAACGTGATAAATCGTGTGTAGTAAATTGGAAAATCATAAGGTTTCATTGAATTAAATACGATGATTAGAACTATCATCTACTGATCTAATAGCTATGCAAAACCGAGTAATGTAAAGGACGAAGAGTGAGCTCAAAATGTGGCACTGATAAGCAGAGCAGAAAAGAGTATTGGCAAAGGTCTGCCAAGGTAAAATATCAAACCTTCACAATCAGATCATTCCCCACAATGGACGGGGGAGATCTGATTGAAGACGAGAAATCTGTCCACCCGTACCCATTTCATTTATACCGACATAGGCCTCGCGACGAGCGGGATCGCCGACTGTGATCGATCGAGAAGTGAGACCATAGTAAGATGCAATAGAATGGACAAGCCAGCGTCTATAAGGATGTTAGTGTGAACTCTCAGATGATCAAGAATACAACATACCCGAAGCTTGCCCCCGTGTCATCAGCTAAAGAATCGAAGACTAATTTCTCTCTTTGTAACTCTTCTTCGACTAGATTCCGTTGCTCATCACTCATCGTGCCATTTCTTCCAATGAACACAATTTCTTCATCCTCACTATCCATTTCATCCTCCTTCATTTATCCCAGGATTTTCTGCTTTCCTTCATATTCTTGGACGAATTTTCTCACCTCCTCCTCCAAGTCTTGCAAGAGACTCTTAGCTCCTTTACTCTTCTTGAGCTTCTGTCTTAAATCTTGCGGGACACGACCTCTCTCCTCACAGCTGCCCGCCTTTCTTGCTTTGACCAGTTTCTTTTCAGCGGCGATTTCTTCAGCTCGATGACGAACACCCGCATCCCACAAAGGAGCCAAATAATAAGGTACGTGATGAACGGGGTAGGTCGGACGAACTTCCCAATCACTTGGAAGTGGTGGTTGGGCATTTGGAACATGGAGTAAATGATCTGCGAATGCAATTCAAATCAGTAATCGATGTCATTCGCACTCGGTCTTCTCAATTACCCGAGTATCGCGTTGTGTGACACGGCATGCTTTGATGGTTGAGATCGAAATGCCAGATGAGTGGCAACTTCAATTCTACATCACCATTCATCGATAACACTCACCGTTCTCCCATCTTTGGCGTCTACGACTGCCCTCCTTTCCCCTCAGCAATGTCTCTCTGTGTTTCTGACTATCGCGCTTCAAAAGTTCTTTGCGAGGTTTGTACGCGATGGGCCTTGAGGGCGTCGCGTCTTTGGGAAGCTCATCCTGTTCGAGAGGAATAGAAAGTGTAACTCCGGTACCGCGAGCAGTGGGAGAAACATTGAGTGATTCTAGAGCAGATACTGTCCAGGCTTCGATGTCTGGACCTGCTAAGCCGGGAGCCTGTTGTGAGGGTGGCGGAACAGATGAATAAATTGCCATCTTGATTCAAGATAAGGAATTGAGCAAAGTGATGAATAAATCTGCCTGATTGGAATTTGAAAAGGGGACTGTAAAGATGAAGTTCTGAAGATGACAGGTATCCGGATGAAGGAACTGTTAAGAAGAAGAACTATCTACCTACTGATACCTAAGTATGTATGCAGTAGGGGACAGAATAGATTGATTGATAGGATAGGATAGGAGTCATATGGATACCTATCTATCAGACTAGTATGGAAGTGACGACTGATGTCCGATAAGGCACGGCCGCACAGGGTAGTCCACTTCGAACCAATCATGCATGACCGAATCGAATCGTGCCATCATCGAACACTGTGGGTAGAAGATTAGGAGTTGGGTCGATTTGACGATGCTGTACGAGTACGGTGTTTCAAGGTCTTCAATCGTCGAGTTGATCACTTCGTTTCTTGATTCATTTCTCTGAATAATTAGGTAATGGAATTGAAGCCATATGCACCTCTGACCCTAATGCATTCCTTGCATAGTCTCAATGCATAACACATGTGAAGCTTACAGCCACCAGATATTCAATACAGATTAATGATAGATGCTTCTGCCAATATAATGCTTCCAAACTCTCTTGTAAATACAAATAATCCAAGATCATAATCATCTTTGATGACGTGCGAAAAGACCACTTAATATACTATACAAAGCCATCTACAGCTTTGCAAATGCAAGCTCATAAACCAAACCAAGAGTCAAACGAGCATGCTGAAGCATGTGGTCGAAGTTCAAGTACTTGATGGTGTCATCCGAAGTATGGATATGATTATCGGAATACTTGAAGTCGCTCTCAATGACGAAAGCAGAGGCGTACCCAGCCTTTGAAGCGCTAGCATGGTCAGAGCAAGCATAGCCACATTTTGTCTCGACGTATGGGATATCACAATACTATAGTCGTGTAAGCAGAGAAACAAGAGACTATGACTTCCAGTGTTTATTATGAGTAACTTACCTCGGTAACGATCTTCTTGATAAAATCTGTCAAGTCAGGGTCGACAAAATCGGTGATCACGCCAACACTCTCTGGCTCTCCGGCATCCAAAGTCTTTTGAGTGTATCCTGTCATATCCTGTTGAAGCATTGCCTTAACATCTCGACCAGTCTTCTCATATTCGGAGAAAATGGCTTGACTGCCGAGCAAACCACCTTCTTCAGCCGAGTACCTGATTAAATGTTAGAGTTATGCATGTGAATTGGTGAAATGAGAAGGAAGTCAGCTACCAGTGAAACTCAATAGTATTCTCTGCCTTTCCTTCGATGACATCCTTGGATGTGAGTAATACACGAAGAGTTTCGAGAATAGTCACAGTTCCACTTCCATCATCATCAGCGCCAGGGGCAGACAGGATAGAAGGTAAAAAGAGGTTTATGGAGTCCTGATGTGCGCCTACGACAACAGTCGAATTCTTCTGGCCAGGAATTGTAGCAATGATACTATTTTGTCCCCATGAATGTTCGAAATGACGAGCGTGAGCTCCGTATTTGTCGGCTCCAGCATCCTTGATCAACCCTTGAACTTGCTCCAGAAGCCATTCTGAGGATTGACGACCATAGTCGGACTTGTAATATCTGGTGTGGAAACTAGTGAAGGTCTTGAGGTTCTCGTGCATATTAGACTTGTTCAAGTCTTTAAGTAGCGGTTTGAGGTCTTTCTGAAGGGTTGGTTTTGACGGAAACTTCGCCTTGGCCGATGAAGCCTTCAAGGTACCAAGTTCTGGAGTTTCCGTAATGTCCATAAAGTTCTGTCCATTCTTCGCGATATTAGCTGAAGCTACTCTGGGTCGCACAGTTTACATACTCTTCTTAATTCCCATTTCTCTTCTTCTGTAACCCATTGTTGTTTGCCAGGGGCGGTCTCGATCAGATAACGCTCACTATCCACGACATGAGTGTTTAGGATAACTTGATCCGTTTCGTGTTGTTCAATAAATCTTGCAGATGCAAGAGATGCCGATAGAGCTAAGAGTGATAAGTTTGTGAGCTTCATGATGGATGTTCGGAATGTTTGATGATATGTTGTAATTCAATGTACGAGATATGTTGATAAGACCTTTGGTACCTGAATGGATGGAGCTGGTGATAAACAATCCAAGGATTAAGGATTAGCTCCCTTCAATCCCGATAAACCGTGTGGCTGGTGTCACGCTTTTGAGCCGATCATGTTTCTGTTCTCCATATTACTCCGTAGATAATTGACTGCTTTTGAGTGTTTACTTTTTATAGCCAGGCCTAGGTTGATTTATAATGTGGTGATCTCGCGTTTAATGAAAATCGACTATTGAAAGTGCATTCTGATGCTCAATGTCATTGAATATACGAGATCACCCATATATATCGGGTAGACAAGACGAACAACCAACATTGTAAGAGCTTACGGTGATGTACATGGGGCCACAGTTTGCTTGTTCGCAGGTAATCTTACATGTAGAAAATATGTATTTAGATGTTTACAATCCTGTCCTTCTGTCCTTCTGTCCTTCTGTCACGAAAGGCACTTGCCTATACAAGCCTGCTACATACATATTGGAAGGTTTGCTCCGGTACAATAGATCAATCGATGATCTCTCTCCCCCTTTATCCCCTATCGACACGCACTTGTACCCGAGATTGACTCACAATCCTGTCAAGCTTGCGGCCATTACGGCATACCTACTTAGTAGGTATATCAAGTCACTCGAGAAGAATCATATTTTATACCAAGACTTCCACCCAGCTCGTCAGTTGGTCAGTTAGAGTCGTACCCCCTAGATTTATACCTAGGTAGATAGAATGCCTTCGTAATCGTTGGACGGCCAGACTACCACATCTATCAAAATTGAGTACAGCTCCAAAGCCCGACCCTGAATGGTCAAGTTTTCAATGGCATTATGCAACGGGAATTCCACAATTGCATACTCTGTACACACGGAGTGCCCTCCAAGTGCATGTACTGGTACAGTAGCCACCTTGCTAGTAGTGTTCCTTCCGCATGCTTCCTTTTCTTGATTGGCCACCGCGCCTCGCTCCGCCCAGTACTGTATCACATTGCCAGTGGAAACCATCGGTATTCGACCACCTCAGCTCGCCCAGTCACCTCGCAAACCAATCCCCGTATGGGGACGAGAATCCAAATTTCGGATTGAATGCATGATAGGATCGCTTGAGTTTGTTTGGTGGTTGTGAGTGCGGGGTAAATCATAGATCGTACTTGGTGTGCACTTTTAGTGTTAGTGCTAGTCGTTTCAAGGGTCGCTATCTTCCCGTACGTCATGCTTGCTACTCGGATGGAAGCTTGGTTTTTCATTCCTCACGTTTATATAGGGAGGTCGGTGGGCAGGTAGGCAAACTACTACTCTACCTAGCTCCTTCCCTTCAAAAATTAGTCAAACTTGATTTTATTATTTTGGTGAAGTGGTGGACGATGCTAAAGCTCAATTGAAGGAACAAGACGAGACTACTCCCACAAATCTATCTTCGCAGTCCCCAACGCGTGATACTCCAGAGACCAAAGATACCCATATCCTCAGCTTGCTTTGTTTGGTTTATCACTCCTATTTGGTATGTACTGTCATGTTTGTCTCTTCCCCTCTTCTCAGCTGCAGCTACTAAAGAGAAATTCCATCAATCAGCCTCCTTGTGAATCAACATCACCTATTTTCTTGACAAAGTCGACGAACCTCAACAGAATCATATTCAAATATCCTACTTGACTTCTTCGTTCCTGGCAGATCCAGCCTACACAGTTTCACGATGAGTCCTTCATTTGCTCAAGGTACTTTCTCTTCTGAAATCTATTATAACATATCTATAGACTAACGGTATGGCACACAGCGAATCCATTCGCGCGACGAGATACCCATCCACTTCAAGCAATCTGGACATACAAAATATGCACAATTGTATCCTGGTTGTTGGTGGTAGTGGTCACCTTTTACTACAACTTCCACGCACCTCAAGATGACAAGCACAGTTGGCGTCATACCATTTGGGAGCAGAATAAGATACACCATACACCATTTGCTATGAATGCTTTCATTGCTTCGTTCTATTGGTATGGTTCTATCCTGCCGTATCCCAAAGCTTACAGTATTAACACACTGTCTTAGGTTATTCCTATTCATTCTTCAAATTGGATATGTCCTTCATCTCTTCAGCGACGAGGTTGAGCATGTCAACGCCGCAGCATCAGTTGGAAGTCATTTCATTGTCAACAATCTCTTCCAATTTGCATTCATCATGCTGTTCGTTCGATCTCACTTCGTATGGGCTGAGATCATATTGATCATCAATTTCTTCAACCTTTCCTCTCTCTACTTCCGTCATAACACTACCCCAAGATTCATTCATATGCCCGCTACCTCTGGTCCACTCGCTTGGACATTTGTAGCTTTATATTGGAACGGAGCTATTGCCGTTGGAGCCCACAACCTTCCTGCACGTATCATAGCAAATGTTGCAATCTGGGGTATTTTAGTATATGGACTCTTCTTCCTTGCTGCTTACAAGGTGCGTTTGAATGATTTAAAACTCTTAAGTATGAACCACAAAGTTTTTGCAAGTACTGACTAAATATTAGGATTATACCATGGGATTTGCTCTTAGTATTATCACGGCAGCCATCGGAGTCGGCCAGTTCTTCACAAAAGTATTCGCTCTTCAGTGGATCTTTGCCTTTACCATAATGGGCACTCTCTTCCTTGCTACGTTGATAGTTGCTGTTCCTGGAATTTTCGGCAAGGAGATTTCATTCAGAAGAGAAACTCCCTTTGCCTCTGAAGATCAAGAGAGAGCCCCTCTTTTGGACGACCATTAAATTTATGGAAATGACTGGGCTCTTGTGGCTTCAATCATTACCTAAGTATAACTTGTTCATGGATATCTTAATATCACGAGGGTTGGACGAAATCCGAAAACGAATTTGATGCAGGAGGGGTTTAAAATAGTACAGGAAGTTTGTGATGTCATGTCATGGAGACCCTCTGGGTCAATAGGTGTTACGCATGGATTTGGGGGATATTCTTCCATTATTACTTCTTCTTTTGGTCTTTTGACAGATAATGCGAAATCTATCACAATTCTAGGTTCAGGGTTATCAGACAAATCGAATCTATGTGCATCCAAATTCCATTCTTCTTCTTCATATGGCTTTTTAGAATTGTGTCTGTCTTGGTGATCCCATGCTATCCACGATAATTGAGTGACCTTCTTGCAGGTTGGAAGTTGAAGCCATGCGATCGTCAAAGTCTTTCCTTCGGCTTCCAATACTTCTGGTCTACAAATATGTATAATGATGAAGGCTATTCTTCATTCAATGATCAATAGGTGTTGAACTTCAGCAAAATAGCAATAAGTTACCTAGTTACCTATGTACACTTCCACGACTTGCAAGCTGATGGGGGTTATTAATAGATGTAGATACCCGTCTCATCAGGTGTTTTCGCGTAGTGGGACCGAGCTTTCATAAGGTTGTCGGATAAGAAACTTTGGGGAGAAAACCCTTCGATAACACAATTTCGATCATAGATACAATTCCCCTCATGTCGTTGCAGATAAAGAGCGACATGTGTAGCGCCACTATGAGACAAATTTACCTCACAGCACCTATATGACCAGATTTTACCCAATATGCCACGAGCATTCCCTTTTCCTGTCAACATTGGAACCGACATCTGCAGGATCAGTCGCATTCAGGATATCTTAACGAAGCATCAATCGAAATATGCACATCGTTTTATCAGAAGGATATTCACTCCGCAGGAGCAAGTGTGGTATCGACCGAGATTGTTGCCATTGATTGAATACCTATATTTTATGGAACGAAGGGAATTCATTCAAGGGAAAATAGAAAAGCAAGAAAGATGGAAGGCGAAAAGCTTGGAGGCTTTGATAGGACTCATTACGCCCAAAGAAACGCCTCTGTTGAACAACACTGCTGCGAATGATAACCCTGTTGGTTCTTTAATATGGCCTACCTACGGCGCACAAGATTCGAAAAAATTGACAAAGGAGGAAGAGGAATCAATTTTACTTCAACTGAAAGAAAATGTGCAAGGAGTTGCGAGATTTGTGGCTGGTCGGTGAGTTTATTGAGATCATGATTCACAATAGGCTATGGCTAACTCGAATTTCTCCAGATTTGCGGCGAAAGAAGCAGCGAAAAAAGCATTCAGCAAGAGGAAACTGAATTTCCACGATATTACAATTGACAGTCCATCTTTGGATAACCTCAGATCAAGAGCACCGGTTACACTTATTAAATCTATAACAGGACACGAGGATCAGATAGTACCGATGAGCATAAGTCATGATGGAGATTACGCGACTGCTGTGTGTATGTCTTGTGAGGACGTTGCTCCTCCACCTACGCCGGATCTTCAGCAGATAGAACCTATGTTAGCCCGTCTCCTCGATGAAATAACGATTAAACGATTAGAGTTGTCATCAGCGTCATCCAGATCTTTGGAAAAGGAAAAAAGAACACCCAATTCAAGCTTGAAAGATTCTACCTCAGAAGTATCGTCAGAGAGACTTTCGACTCCACTCCAGAAAATACCGATAAAGTTGACAAGTCCAATCAGTGGAAGGTTGTCAGAAATTTTGAATTCTACTCCGGGCGGTGGATCTAAGGTCTCGGCTCCTGAATTCAAGGAAGACCTGAACGTTCCAGAAGTCTCGGATCGTCTTGAACCTGAGGCCTCTACATCTTCTATTAACGACCCGGTGATTGATAGTAACTTGGATGTTTCAAAAATTCCAAGTCATGTTCCGTCAGAAGCCTCTTTACCCTCACCTAATGACCCAAAGATCCGATATCATGTTAGTGCCGCAAGTGCTTACAATTCCTTCAATGTCGATCTTTTGAATAGATCCTTCAACCGTAATTCTCCTGATCTTGAAGACAGAGGATTTACTTATAGGGACATCCAAACGAGTAACTACCAAACGATGGAAGACTCTCAACGTGATAGAGGCTTTTCACAACCATCTGTTGATTATCTTGTTCATCGCTCTAATATTTGGACATGTAAATCTGAAGGATGTGGTACTCAAAACAGTATACATGATCGCCAGTGTGTGAATTGTGGTACCGAACGTTTTGAAGGTTGGGTCAACTACATAGACCTGGACTGTAAATATAATGAAAGATTGGCAGAATTCTCGAATCATCTTGGGCTCCCATTCGAGATCGATCCGGCAAAAGAGGAAGAGAAGAAAATGAGGGTGGCAGTTCGACAAGCGAGGCTATATGAACGATCGCAAAGTATCTATGGATTACCAACATACTTAGATCCCAAGGTAATCAAAAAGAATGTCGAGAACAGTCTTAAGGTTATAGGGATTCCCAGCGGCGCCACAAATGAAGAATTAATAGAAGCTTTCAAGGGAAAATGTACAGCCATGAAAGGATATGTTAAACAAACGAAAATGGGTAATATGTATGGTTCGATCATCTTGTCACGAGAAAACGAGGCCAATAAACTACGGCATATGGATAGAAGACCTGGTGAATTACCCGAGATCAGGGGCTTCAAGTTGAAAATGCTCAAAACGGACGATTGGCTCAGAGGGTTGCTGAGAGATTATGGATCGGGCGCTCGGGCATGGGATTGGATTGCGGAGTTCTGGACTACGGATGTTTTTCATCAGTACGATAAGAAGGAGTGTGACGAACATGCTAAACAGCGGTTGGAGGTGTGGAAAGAGGCACAGCGAAAGGAACAGAAACAATGGGAGGCGGAGGAAGATAAGATGAAGAAGAAATTGGCGAAGTTGGAGAAGGGTTTGAAGGAGAAGGGGACGAGGAAATTGGCGAAGTTGGTGGAGGAATTGAAGCAGAAATTGGAGAATGTGGAAAGGGAGAGATCAAGAAGGAAGTTGGAGGAGGGGGGAGGGGAGAAGGAGAAGGAATAGATTGGATGGTGAGAAGGGGGATTAGGAAATAGAACACCGCCCTAGATGATGTTGAGAGTTTTAGATGAGAAGATGTTGGATACACACGTATCTTGTTTTGTAAAAATATATATTATTTCTAAGATAAGAAAGAGACTTTGTACATACATACTATTTATCTTGTATACATATACATATATATATATTTATCTTTACTCACTTCTCATCAATCAGCTAGGTTACTTTGGTACATACCCTACCTACACAGCATAGTGAGTTTGATCTGAAGAGCTATCTACCCATGATAAGTTTAGTGTCTATATCATCTAAATATTTCATATTTCTGAATAACTATATAGGAAGGAATGAGGTCTCGTGTAATTTACCGGATGATAATTACTTGGTAGGTAGGTAGGTAGGTAGGTAGTAAGATAGGTAGGTAGTTTTTTGCACTAAGAAAAATGTTATGTCTGGAGTTTTGTAGATTTGTAGAATTTGTAGGTTCTTGTTGAGTATGGTGCGGTATGTATGATATTAATGATGTGTAGATGATAACTTTTTAAAGATGGATGGTGGGTAGATAAGTAGGTGGATGGGGCGGGAGTTTAAGGATAGATGATTAGTTGATTGGTTGATGGTGAATGGATAAATGGTTGAATGGGTATATGAGTATATAAGTAAATGAGTGATCCTGATTTCTTATGAATAAAAATGAGAGAGAGGATATATATAACATTCATATTATTTTTGAAATCTTTATGAGAAGGGATGGGAACGAGTAGGGAAAGGGAAGGAATAACAAGAATAAGTAGTACTTTGTTTACTTACTTACGTGTGAGTATATGTATAGGTATAGGTATAGATATTAGTATAAGTAAAGATATAAGTATATATCTTTTGAAGAGTATATAGATTTCTAGATACATACTATATAGTACACAGTATATAATACAACCTCACTACAAAACTCTCGAATAGCATTATAAACTTCCTATAATTTAGTATAATGCATTCATGAAAGTAATCTTAACTGGTATCCTATCCTGTAAAGAAAGATACATTCATATATATATCTCTTTTCTCACATCCCTAATTCATTTCTAATCCATCAAGAAGAAAAAATGAAAATATCACAACAAGAACTCTAAACCTTCTCTTCATTTCATTTCCAGTTATACGAGCGCAAAAATTCCAGATCAAGAGTTTCGTTTCTATACTTAATATCGTAATCGATAGAAAAATCGAGGAATGGAGAAATTAAAAAATGATGAAATAACCTCTATGTACTAAAATAGACGTACAAGAAGCGAGGCGTTAAATCAGCAAGGGTTATATACTTAAAGTTTCGAGTAATAAAGTAATTACATCATATATATGTAGGTAGTCGATTATCCGTGGATACTAGTCTATTCAATCATATCTAGATGTTCTAATTTCCTATCTTTACATTTGCAGAGGCGTTTAAGTCTGGAAATCGAGTTAAGATGAGGATTTCTAGTATTTTGGATCCTAGGAGTGGATGTGAAATCTTGATTTCGGTTCTTGATTTCTGACTAGTGGTATGATAGTTGAAAAGGAAGTTATTACACAATTCAAGTTCATCTAATCTTCAGATTAGATCTGGACATCAAGAATTTTGATCAGGGGAACGCAGTCTACACACAGTGTTTACACCCTCAAACCCCAAAAAACTTCCCCGTACTAACATTACACCTACTCCACCATTTTCTCTCCCACAAGCTCGCCCAGAAACACCCTGGCAAGAACAATGCATACAAACACCAGGCTGGCCAAGGATCCCAAATCTCATACGTGCCATCTTTCCACACTAATACATGTTTACCGAATTCCCACCATTCTCTTAATAGATTCGTGATTCCTTTTTGGAAGCTGATTAAGTAAAATATTGGGAGAAGAAATTTTGTGACGAAATCATGACCGATCCAATAATAGCCCCGATTGACGGCTTGAGAAAGAGGAGTTATTGGATCTCCGTTTTTTTGAAGCGTTGTTAGAGACGTATCTCCATTTCCATTTGTGTTGTAGTCAGATAATAGTGATAAATAAGCTTCTGCCATTTCTTCCGCAGAATCATTGAGCAAAACCACTGCTGTATGGGCGCGGGGATTGCATTCAATAGGAAAGAGTTCTTTTTGCAATTTTTCAACTTCCTTAGATGAAGGATGAAGAGAACCCTCTGCGTTCTGAGCAATTTCCTCATCGATGAGAAAATCTAGAGAGAAATGTCCGGTGATGGGAGAATTAGGAGTTCTTTCCGCGGCGCGCTGAATATACAGAGTACTGTAGTGAAACATGGCTTCGGCGAGAGCAGATGAAGGCGGAAGAGCTTGATAGTGCATTAACATATCTGAAGAGCGACATGAGACGAATGCGTGAATTTTGCCTTTGAGAACAATACTATGTGTGCAGTATTCTCTCCCTTTGATGTATTGCTGAAGAACGAATGGTCTTTTGAGTGAGGGGTTGAGTTTTTGAATATGTGTATCTGTTTGTGTGCGTGATGGAGAGGGAAGTAAAGTCATATCAGCCCTCACGCTATCATCAACCATTTCCGGTTTCATAATAAACTGTTCGTCCACCAATTGTCCATTCTTCGGATGCAAAATTTCTAAAGCCTCTTCACATGAATGAATCCTATACGTCAGCGGTACATTCAAGCCCAGCTCCATCGTATATTTAATAAATGCGAATTTCTCATGCAACGTCTCCGTCAACCCCACCCCAAACTGCACCACCGCGCATTTTGTATTCCGCTGCACTGTTTCTGCTGCCTCTCCATCTTCAATTGCTGATGCGACACCCGAGCACGATACCCATAAGTCCACCTTTTCTTTCTCAATAATATTCACAATATCCCTGGTATATTCCTCTCCTCCTGATTCTCCCCCCGGTTTCCGCAGACGGTAGAATTTTCTGAGTGATTTGGAGAAATGCCCGGAAACGGGGATATAGTAGGGTTCGAAATCTGCACCGATGACGCGGTGGCCTGCGCGGTAGAAGGAGCGCACGATGCTGAGTCCTTTGCTCATTCCTACTCCTGTTACTAGGATTGTGCGGGGAGGAGATTTAGAGGATTTTGTGTGCCATTTGAGGGGGTGTTGGATTACTTTGGAGGTGATGAGAGGAGATATGAGGGTAGAGAGTATAGCTATTGATGTTAAGAAAGGAGTAAATGCTGCGCAAAGCGTAATGAGGAAGAGATTCTGAAGGTAGTGTAGAATCACAGGAGAACGGGCGTCGAGAGGCATTGTGATTTGATTGATTTGAAAGATCAAATCATTGGAATGCTAATATATCAACATGGACAATTGCATTTCTGGAAGAAGGCTTTAATATTGAGTAGTTACATTGTGTGGTATTTATTAGACGGTTTGCATATTCGGGGTTTGTTGTTGTTGACAGGAATGATGACGACAAGACTTTAGTAGCGTCGTCCCACGATGACTTTGTTTTTCCGAAGAACAACAACCCCGACATATCTAGATAGGCATATTGAAAATAATTTCTATACTTCTATTAACTCTATCATTCTGCTGCCATTAAATCAGCGGAAATGTTGTACTCAGACTGTTTGTAAACATCACAGCGGGAAAAAAATATACAAGATGTAGGTAAGGAAACGTTAAATAAGATCTTTAGCTCGACTATTGACTACTCGGGTAACTACGAGTATCTAGTTTCGTAAGGCGTCACGTCATATCAAAGTATTTAAAATGTAGATCCCCCACGCATTCTCCCTCAGACAAATCCACAGCCCAACCTTATAAATAAACGTATTTGTCAATCCATTCCTAACATCTAATTCGAACGTAGAACCTGTCAGAAAAGCTGATCAATCATTCGAATTGGAGTTGCTCTTATTATACTAGATATATAAATCAATCTTACAAATTATTGACATCTTCTGATTCACTATAATGATATGTGTGAGCGTGTATTCCTTAGTCGATTTATTAGCCGATGTCTTTATTTATGTTTCTTTTTACTTATTCGATTACATATTCATAGTAGAGATATAGTGAAATATTCGATTTTAGTTCTTATATTTAGCTTCTTAACCCAATGAGATAAAGTCCTATAGTCTATTATATTACTAATAAGTAGTATGATTTTGAGCGAGGGTTTTAGACAGCCTCGATAGCTTAACAACAGCCACACGCTTTCTCTGTGACGAATACCACGTGCTTAGGTGACATCTCATCACCCATACCTTAGTTTAAGACTAGCTTAAACTAAGCGATAATTTATCGAATAAGAGATAAAGAGATCCCCTAAGGATCTCTTTCCTCTTTGGCTTTCTTATTCTAGTCATTTGACCTCTATTGATGTGATCTAGTATGTGATCGTGGCATTCTCTCAGTAGCATAATATAGCGGTGTCCGCTCGTGTTTATCTTTCGAGTCAGCTTCAACCTGGCGAGTTGCTAATAATAGTTTAATAATATTCTCATGTCCTTTCTCAGCAGCCCGTGATAGCGGTGTCTGCCAGGAACAATCACTCACAACAACATCAACTAGGCCAGTTGCTAACAATAGTTTAACAACGATCTCATGTCCTTTCTCAGCAGCCCGTGATAGCGGTGTTTGCCAGTAACAATCCCTCGCATCAACTTCAACCTGGCCAGTTGCTAATAATAGTTTAACAACGATCTCATATCCTTTCTCAGCAGCCCGTGATAGCGGTGTCTGCCAGTAGCAATCCTTCGAATAAACTTCAACCTGGCCAGTTGCAAGTAGTAGCTTTAATACAGCCGCATGCCCATTTTTAGCAGCAAAATATAGCGGTGTCTGATGATAAATGTCCTCCGAATCAGCATCAACTTGACTATTAGTAAGCAATAGCTTCACAATGTCCTCGTGCCCGTCTTCAGCAGCCCACGATAGTGGTGTACGATTACAATCACCCTTCTGATCAGGGTCAACCTGGCCAGTAGCAAGTAATAGTTTTATGACAGCCGCGTACCCATTTTGAGCAGCAAACAATAGCGGTGTTTTAAAGTTTTTCGAATCCTTTATATCTGGATGTATTGTGTATAGCAGCAGCTTGACTATATCTTCGTGTCCTTTCCCAGCAGCGAATGCCAGTATCGTCCGACCGCATTCACTCCTCGACTCACACGCCCTTGGAATTCGACCAAATACTGCCAAATAGTACTCATCTTGTGCTGGTATAAGTCTCTCATCTGCTTCTTCGTATTCCTCCAAGTCATCCAATATTGCTATATCGTTCCACAATCTGATTGCTTTCTCTAAATGTCCTCCGGGCTCTGCCCTTGAAAACACTGATGCTTAACTAAATATCTTTTTCAAAGTCTCATATTTTTCTTCATCTCGCATATTTTCGTAGGAACTCTCCCAGTCCCATACAAATAAGAAATTCCGCAATAACTATATCTTAGATTACAAAAGTCGAAGCCATTCAAAATGACTTGTGCTATTTAAAGGAGTTGCTGCAATCACGATAACGGCAAAGTGATTTTCACACAGCCTAACTATCGAAGGTTTTGAAGCTCTATTTAGAAGATAGATAATGTTATGCTCTTGGATGGATTTCGCTGAAGCTTGAAGGATCCATTTTCTCGTGTTGCTTAAGTCTCGATCTTCGAATTTATATATGATATTTACATACTATCTACTATCCCTTTCTATTGAGGATACCTGTCCAATAATAATGCCGTTACATTTGATCCTCACTGTTTGACCAGAAGCTGTGACGGATGTACTTTTACCGAAAACGAACTTGACAAGTTGCTGGAAAATCTCTTCCCACGAAGTCTCATAATTGGCCTGCAAGCCAGCCTTTTCTGGATCGTCAGAGCTCATACCAAGTAGAGCAAATAACTTATCACGGATATCAGTAGCTTGACGGGTATGGAACATATCTATCAATTCAGCTAAAGATCGTATGTCTAGGGAGAACCTCTCTGATAAGCTTGCTGTGAATTTGGGTCGGAAACCAGCGCGCTCTATCAGGTGGATAACTGAAGGAAGAGTCTGCAATTCTGGATAATCCGAATAGGAGAGTTTTAGTGATTTCACCCCCAAGCAGAATAGATATCCATCAATAGTTGTAGAGCCACATATGATTACGATATCTCGAGCTGCAGCAGCCTCCTGAAGCACCTGAAGTAACGATGTCAATACCGTTTAGCAACATAGCTGAGATATTTTTCTTACCCAGATACATCGGAACCATGGATTATGAAGGAGTTTCAATATTCTTTCCTGCTTTAACTCTTCTCACCAACTCTCTGAATTCGCTGTATACTCTTCATCAACAGCAAGTTGTATGTTCTCGAGTACTCCCTTTACCTCTACTGTTTCCTCTCCAAGCCAAACTACAACGCGATGTGCGTTGCTGTAAATTCTTGTCATAAGCTGTACTTGCTGTTTTCTCTCTTCATTGTTATTTTGATTGATACAGATAGCATCTACCCATAGGATCCGTTCCAAAGAGTGATCTCGAAGATGTAACAGCGCAGCATGCAGGTTCACTGTGATCTGAAGTCGTTTTTTATTCACATAGATATTCAGAGTCTTGCCTGTATCGCCCCATACGTAAGATAAGGCCTCGTATAAACGGTTCCGAGGAGTTGGTCTTTGTAGAGAATAATTTTGAAGCTCGCAATGTAAAGGTGCAGCCTCATTTTCATTTGGCAACAATCAGAGCAGGCGAATATTGTCGCCGCTTACTGGAAGCGATGAATAAACAGGAGAACGCATAGTACTTGTTACCACAAATTAAATGGTAACTTAAGATTGTTTCCTAACTATAATCTGGAGGCTAGTAGAGCCTCGTTGAAGGTATATACCTGGAGGTGCTCACTAGCAAGTGCGGGGTCGTCATCGACACGTGATGTTTACGTGCAGCTGACCACGTTGCGTGTTTATGATATTAACCTATGGAACAGCAGTTAGCAATGGATAAAAACAACGAATAGTAAGATTCATCTGTCGAGACAAAGCTCCTTGCTGGCTTTTGCAGGAAATTTCTGCTGACGTGCTTCCTGAACTAAATACTACAACAGAAGAGCACAATTCCCACATTGTCTTTCTACTCGAAGCGTTTCTCAACAGGCCAAGAACTCTAGTCACTCTACCGACAAAGAATTGTAAGACTATACGAATGGTTGAAGACTTACACCGATCGATCAGTCCGTCCGCAATCCCAACAAAACCCTAATCCTTCTTCAAACACCAAGATAGCCGACCAATCAATCACTGCAACCTCGTCTAAATTTCCTCAACAACCCCATACATTCAGCAAGACTGCTGCATAGTCTCCTCATATCTCCCCCAACTCCCATTCATTCAATGCCTACCATAAACATACCTACTCATTATACCTACTCATCATCTCAATCGCATTTACCACTCCAACTCTCATTCCTCCACTAAACGACCTACTTTAACTATACCACCTACCTTACTATACCACCCATCTTAACTCCATTTATGATGGGTGACGAATCATACCCACCGAACCCACATGTTAATCCTCGATACAACCACAGGTTAATATTGGATATACGCACAAATCTCCCTTTCCCCCGCTCCCCACTCTCGGCACTCCTCTCGGCATTCCTAATCTTAATCTCAATTTCTTACCCCTCTTTGCTTGAAGGTTTGAAGTATATGATTGCGTATGTATCCTATCATACTATACCATATTATATCATATCATATCAAATCGCAAACATCATTTCACATCACACCATACAAAACTACCAACCTCAAGAGTCAACAACTCTCATCAAACTACTCATTCTCTCATCTCTCATCTCTCGTCTCTCCTCTCCCCAAAAACTCAGGAACTCAGAAACCCAAAGTTATTAAATATCTTTCAATTTTATTTTCCCATTATCTCCACCATCTTCACTATCAAAACATCAAAATATCAATTCTCAATCATCATTTCCATCATCATCTATCTAAATCTCAATCTCAATTTTATACTCAATCTATACTCAACCACTTCTCCATAACCGTCTCCGTCACGATCATCATTCCATAAATCCTCTCAACCCTTTTCCCTCCCTCATCCATCCAAAGTCAACCTAAATCCAAATCCCATTCCCATTCCCATTTCAAATCCTTATACCCATTTCCAATCCCATACCAGATTCGATGCCCAATCCCAATCTGAATCCTAATCATAATCCCATACCCAAATCACAGTTCCTCCCATCCATTTATCCATCCATCCTATAATCCAAATCTCAAAAATCAAAAACTAAAACCCAATCAACCACTCACCCAACAACTAATCCAAAAAGATGAAAAAAAAAATATCATACACCCTCCATTCTATTCGCACACACTCAAAAAGAAGAACAAGAGAACGAGGATGAGAGAATACCACACAGACACACAGACACACACACACATACGAAACAACCCCTCTCCATATCACATCCGCACACAATAAGAGATATCCACATCTACATACATATACCCAACAAACCAAACCAAAGCAAACCCAACCCAACCCAACCCAACCAAATAAACGCCCGCATCCGCATCAAGTTTTTCGCAAAGACATTTACCCCCCCCCC
>PHWZ01000540.1:0-22403 GCA_004379285.1 Botryotinia calthae
CCCCAAAATACTAGACTACAGGCTTTCCTACACCAATAACAGTACTCCCATATTCATCTGCCACAGATCTCCACAAGGAATTTGATCCTCGAATAATTGTCCAGCACATAAACCTATGCGATAACCATTCCATATTATTACGATTTTTTTTGATAATTTATTAAATGTCATTGTTTTTGACTTTCTAATTGATCTAATTGCCAAACAGCTCTCCTTTCATCTTTGCTCGATTTAAACAAAAGCCCGCCTTGCCTTTGAAACTCCCTATTGCCGTCTTCCTTTCCCTTCCTTACTACACAGTATAACATGCATGTGTGCATATCCAAAACTCATCTATCCATACATTTCGTCCCCATTACGCAGTACTGAGCGTTGCTCCCCCCTTTCCAAAAACCAGCATTCCGTGCGCACCTTGCACTAACTCCTTTGCTCCTTTTGACTCCACGGCTCCATCTGTTCCGGCAACGTCTTCTTCTTCCTCCTCATCATTGCAATTTCCTACTCCCAAATCCCGAATCTTTCCACAGGCAATATCATACACAACACCATGAACCTTCAATCCTCTTTCGCGGACCGCCTCTTCCACAACCACATTGCCCATAAGCACCTCGACTCCTTTCGCAACATTCAACTCCGCCAGACGGACCGCCCTTGCAGAATCTTCTTTAATTCCCTTTAATTCCTTCTCGTTCAATTTGCTCAATGCCTTGAGCGGCGCAAGCCAAGTATCCAAAACTCCCCCTACCCTTGCACCTCCCAACGCAGCAGCAGCACCACCGCAGCAAGTGTGCCCGCATAGAACAATATGCGATACTTTCAGATGCGCAACGGCATATTCGATGACGGCCGAGGAATTGATATCGGTAGGAGAGACGATGTTGGCGATATTACGATGAACGAAAACATCACCAGGTTGGAGGCCGAGAACGGTGGTTTCGGGGACACGGGAGTCGGAGCAGCCGAGCCAGACTGGGGGGTGGTTAGGACTGTTGTTTAACCGTGGGGAGGGGGCTGAAGAGAGCGGGGTCTGTAAAGCGTAGGTGGGAGGACTTACGGATGCTAGGAGTTTGGCCTTGGGCCATGGTAGGGAAGAATTTGGGGTTTTGATGGCTTTTATAGCCTGCCCATGCGGCGTTGGAGCTCAAGGCATAATCGAAGGGAGTTTCTGGGTGATTGTTAGTATGAGCGTCATCATCTTCCTGTTGTCTTCTTTGCGTATACACTCCCAGATATGGCAGGAGAGTGTACAAGAGTATACAGGAAATGATCGAACAATTGTAAGACGGAATAATTACCAGAGCCCATTATAATTCTTGTGACAATGTCTCAAAGTTCGTTCCTATCAATTGAAATTCTTCCTTCTTCCTTCTTCTCAATTCCACAAAGACTCTGCGGTTCTCTTATGAAAATCTCCTAATCTTCGTAATCTTCAAGGACCGTATTTCGATATCGTAGGTATCCAGAATAGGAGGTGTGTAGGATCTCGTTGCGATTGTGTTGCGTAGGGTTTTACGACGAGATAGAGTGGAATATGGAGAGCAGAATATATGAGTAATAAGTTTTGGACGGTGCCGATCTTAGCACGTTTGGTTTTCTGCAAAAAGTGTTGAGAGGGCCGAATTGAGCGAAATGGAGACTTCAGCACGTTCAAAGTTCAAACTGAGAAACTTGGTGGAGCTAGTGGAATTAGAGAGAAGACTAATATAATATAATAAGATTCGAATGCACAGAAAGAGACGCAAGTGAGCCAGCCAGTCAATACGCCCCAAGGAGCGGGAGCCAGGATTTTTGGACGGGCACGATAAGGGATTGTACTTCGTTCGATAAGAGTTGGCCAATTGGAATTACTCAATTCAATTCAATTCGTTCGTGGGATGGGATGGGATGGGATGGGAACTTGGTGTGATGTGATGTGATGTGATGTGATGCGGATGTGGATGTGGTGTGGGAATGTGTGAGCTGGATTGAAGAAACCTTCTGGAGCGAGCATGATTGTTTTTCTCCATCGTCTCTTGTACAGTATCTATATAGACAACAACTTGGGTATGTTGCAGGTAATGTGTTATGATTTCTTGGACAGCTCTTTTCTACACAGCATACACCCAAAGAATAAGATTTGGATTAATGAAACTCTCACGCAAAAGATGAATAAATAAGCAAATCGATCATCCTTCTAATGTAAAGACAACACCACGCACACAATCCATGTCTGTCTGTCTGTCCGATCACTCCCAAGACCTCCGGAAGGGGAAAAGGCCACAGAGTATCAAACAAATACTTGTGACGTATCGGATCCGTCCAAGTGTGCCAGAAAGCGTCAATGTGTCACTTCTTACCACTTCGTACTTTCCCGCTGCTTCCCTTCAACTTTGCTCGTCGGCTCCATTGCGATGTTACCTCTCTTGTCTTCTCGTCTTCCGCCCTCCCTTCCGTCTTCCATTCCTATACAACTTCATATCCATCGTATCTATATCCCTCAGATTCCACCCATTAATCCCCAGTGTAAGCCGTTACTCCCGAGACACCACAATGTCATTGATACCATTTACTCAGGTCCAGATTCGACCGCTACATGCAAAACCATATATATCTTCATTGTTCAATAGCTTCTCCTGAGAACTTCTCGATTTCCATACCCATGATGCATCATTCATCGGATTCATTTCGTACATCGTATCCTGATCCATCCATTTCATACATGAAGGTACACCAAGATTCATTCCACACCTGCAAAATCCCGATTATCCCGACAGTCCGTCCGAGTGCCGGAGCTTGCCTTGGTTTCCCATGCTTTGCCGTGGCTATCAACTCTTGGCCGTGTTTCCCCAAGCCCTTTCCAAGAAAATTGTAAAAATTCTTCCTTTTTTCCTAATTATGTTTTCATAACCATACACTTGGTTGTAAGTTGGGCATAATATCAATGTAATGTATCATTACCTAACCATCTTGGATAATGCCAGTTGCATTGGAAGTTTGATAAATCAAAATTTGACAGAATTGACTAGATTTTCTTGGGGGACGGGGGAAGGGAAGAAATCCCGATGTAACGTAAGGAAATGAAAAAGAAATCACAAAGATTTGCAGAGGGCACACACGTACTGTTTGAATAAAATCAAAAAAGTCAAATAAAATTATGGTATCATACAGCCTTCATATTTTGATTTCTTAAGCTGCTTGCCTAGCTAAGTGTCCCTGCCATGCCATAATATCATAAAAAAACGCCGGAAGTAAAAGTCACTATATGATCATATTTAGATCTTGATAGCGCTCTCAAGGGCCTTGCGCTTCTTCTCAGTGCGGGCGTTGGCCTTGGCACCCATGATTCCACCTCCCCAGTGTCTGGTAGCGGACTCATCGTGTCCCTCCTTGATGGCTTGAACCAATTTCGACAACTCGGTCTTGTCCTCGGAGCGAACCTCAGTAAGGGCGAGAACAGCAGCGGTCTTCTTGTGGACGACCGTGCCGAGTCTGGCCTTACCCTTGATGATGGCGTATGGGACACCCATCTTCTTGCACAAAGCTGGAAGGAAGATAACCAACTCAATTGGGTCAACATCGTTAGGGATGAGAACCAAAGAGGCCTTCTTAGCTTCGATCAAACCAACAACGTGGTTAAGACCGTACTTGACGGCGTATGGCTTCTTGCTAACGTCTTCCTTCTTCTTTCCCTCCTTGATGGCGGTGGCCTCCTTCAAGAGACGCTCCTTCTTCTCAGGCTTGGTCTCTGGGCGGTACTTGTTGAGGAGCTTGAGGGTTTGGGCGGCGGAGTTGCGGTCGAGAACATGTTGGAATTGAGCGATCGCAGGTGGGACCTTCAATCTCATGTTCAAGATCTTCTTTTGGCGTTGAAGACGGACATACTCGGGCCACTTCACCATACGGGAAAGGTTTCTTCTGGGCTGGATGTCTTGACCGATACCGAAGTTACGGGTGCGCTTCTCGATGAGAGGGTTCTTATTCTCATTAGTATTTGGATGGACGTCAAAACGAGAATGGAATTCACGTACCTTGGCTGCCTTCTTTCCTGCACCAGCTTTGGACTGGGGGAATGGGGCTGGCGCCGCCTTCTTTCCGGACTTTGGAGGCTGTCATTGAGAAAAGTAGACATCAGCGAGTGTTCACCAAGTGTCTTCTTTGAACTCTAAAGAGACTACGTCTGGTATTTCTACACAGAACATAGCTCAAGCCAAATCAAAACCAAAAACCTCGAAAGGTAATTTGATTGAAAATTGCATCTCGACGTGCGATTGCTCGTAGAGGTACGAGAGCTGATGGCGAGTCGTATTATTTCATTAAAAAACAGTCAAAAACATTAATAGCTTACCATATTGATCGATTTCGAAGCGGCGAGAAGTTGTCGATTCGTAGTTGTCGTCGAGAGGAATAATATCAACAAGAAAGGGTTTTCTCGATTTTGAGAATTATTCAATGTGCGCGCTAGGGATCTCAAAATCTTGGCACACTAAGCTATTCTGGACTGTTGCTCACGTGAGAAGCGGGCAGTCTGTCCGTTTGATAAACTTCACTATCGACATTTTTATTAATTCCCCGCGATGATTTGTGGATAAGAAATTCTGTGACATTGTTTGCCTTCGACAATCATTAAATAACAATGGCGCCAACTCCTTGTGCCATTTGCAAAACTGCAAGAGCTTTAATTATTCGGCCAAAGAATCATCAAAAACTTTGTAAAGCATGTTTTATCGGTATCTTTGAAGCAGAAATTCATCATACAATTACCTCTACATCACTCTTCTCACCAGGCGACAAAATCGCAATAGGAGCATCCGGAGGAAAAGACTCAACAGTACTGGCCTCAGTTCTCAAAACTCTCAACGAAAGATACAATTATGGACTCGAACTCGTTCTACTAAGTATTGACGAAGGAATAAAAGGTTATCGCGATGACTCCCTCGAGACTGTCAAGCGCAATGCGGTCCAATACGACATGGCTCTTAAGATTGTAGGGTACGATGAATTATATGGATGGACCATGGATCAAGTAGTTGAAACAATAGGCAAGAAGGGAAATTGTACATATTGTGGTGTCTTTCGCAGACAGGCCTTGGATCGAGGGGCAAAAATGTTGGGCATCAACCATGTGGTTACAGGGCATAATGCAGATGATGTCGCAGAAACTATTTTGATGAATCTACTGCGCGGAGATTTACCCAGGCTGGCGAGAAGTACTAGTATTGTCACCGGTGACGAATCGAGCGAGGTGCGTAGAAGCAAACCGCTGAAATATGCGTATGAGAAGGAGATTGTGCTGTATGCGCATCACAAGAAGTTGGATTATTTCACAACGGAATGTCTATACAGTCCCGAGGCTTTCAGAGGTAGCGCACGAAGTTTGATCAAGAATCTAGAGAGAGTACGACCTAGTGCCATCTTAGATGTTGTGCGCAGTGGAGAAGATATGGCGAAGTTAGTGCCAGCTGAAGTTACCGGAATAAGTCACTGCAAGAGTCAGAAAGTCTCGTTGGCAACTACGAACGACGAGGAAGAAGGCAATGGAGGTTGTGGAACTAACGGTCGATCAAGTAGAGGTGAAATGGCGGACATGGAAAAGAAACTTCAAGCAGACGAAGAAGCCTCGGGAAGAGAAATCGATGTGGCATCCATCGCATTGAATACCACCAGCGGCCAACGTCACGATAGAATAGACAAGTCCCAAACACAAAAAGGTGCCAAAAAGGACGGTCGAAAACTCACAAAACAAACACTGGGAACGTGTAAGAAATGTGGATATATGTCCAGTCAAGAGATATGCAAAGCATGTGTTTTACTAGAGGGATTGAACAAGAATCGTCCGAAAATGGAAATAGAGGTAGATGTAGAGGATGAAGAAGAGAGTTCCACCCTAAGAAGGAGGATGGAAGGGTTGGCTCTCGCGGCTGGATAGGTTACATATATCACAGAGAAATGCGAAAAGATACCCAAGAAACATTGTCGTTTGTATCATGAACAATATTTTGCTTGAAGTGAAGTCTGAGTTGTAGAAGTGACTTCCCACATGCTCAACCCTCTCTCATCAATGTCTAAAATTTTAAAATTTCGGCCGGTCTAATTGGAGCTCATTTTCGAGTTCCCGACTACACTCACGCCTTGCGAATATTCTCATCCTTCGCACCAAGTCCAAATAATCGCAAACTATCCTCCCAGTTACAACCACACTATTCAAAATAATAATCATCACTACTAAAAGCAGCGCAACAGCCCACCCTTCTCCTCTCATCCAACCACAACAATGTCCCCCCAACCATCCCAACCATCCTCCCCCTCATCCAAACTCCTCCCAACCCCCTGTTCTCACCAGCGCTCCGCAGTCCCCACCACCAACCACAATACTCCCCCCGACCCAGAAACCCAGAAAGACAAAGAAAAAAAGCAAAGCAACACTAAAACCCAAACCCAAAACCCACATAAACAATTCACAGGCCCCTCTCCATTCCTCTTCCATGCGCTCCGCAAGAAAAAGAACAAAGATCTGAAAGCGGAGAGAGAGGAAGAGAGGAAGAAGGGCAAAGAAATAGAAGAGGGGAAGAGATTATTTGGGGGAATGGTGGCGGAAGTTTTGAGGGTTGGGAGTGAGTTGAAGGTGTGTATTTTTTATTTATTCGTTTTTTTTGGTGGAAGAAGAGGGGAATGGGAGATGAGGAGGGTGTATGATGAGATGGAATGAGAAAGAAGGGGAGAGAATGAAATGGGAGATCTAACAAACCGCGAAACTAGATCGAACACCCCGATGTAACCGACTCGGTTCTAGAGCAGGAAGCTTGGAAGATGGTTTTTTACTAGTTGTGCTGTCTGTGAGTATTATCCCTTTGATACCCTATCTTGTCTTGTATGAATTGTCTTCAATGAAAATATTGGATTGTGAGTTTGGAGGATTGTGGGCTGATATCTCTTCCGTCAGCAGGCTCTCTTTTGTTTTTACGCATCCGATGTGCCGGTGTGCGTCCAAAATATTACGGTGTTTACGCTCCGGCTCTAGGGAAATAGGATAGATGAGTGAAATGAGATGAGATGAGACGAAAGGAAAAGAAAAGAAAAGAAATCAGATGCTGCGGAGAATTGAATTTGAAGTCCTTTCTGCAACGCAAGATGCTATAGATATTTGGCAAGACTTCTTAGCACCTTTATCTCCCATGTGTTTTCAACATCTGCGTTCATGTGTATTGTCTTACACTTGCAACTTTGCAATAAATTAACCAACGGACACTTGAACCCTTCTCCCTGCTCCTCGGTCTGGCCCGTACAATGTCAGCCCTTCTGACCTCCCCCTCTCGTTTCAACTATCGATATAGATGCTAGAAGCGAGAATCCTGCTCACGGCGCAGAGATCATGTCAAACTTCCTATATTCAACGGCAATAGCAAGCATTCTAGCTGCATAATGTGAAAATTTCCATCAGAAGCAATTTGAAAGCGATTGCAGTCTGTTGTACACGGCAAGAGAAGAAACAAGGAGAAAAATGTAAGAATAGACAAGAATGTTTCTAATGCGTCAGATGATGAAAGATGCGATGGATGGTAGAAAAAGGTAGAGAGTTGAGATTGCCGTGACAGAAAGAATCAGATGCCCTTGACCCTTTCCTTGATTTGTACCATTGAGTGCCTGGATCATGCAAGCATGGATCTTTGATACATTGGAATGGAGAGCCTGTGGTCAGCCCTCTGCGTTTTCGGTATATCTGATTTGTGCCTCATGCTGTTAAATTATAATGAGTCTGTAGGAAATTAACGCAAACCTGTGATGGCCAGCTCGCTGTTGACCGGATAGAAAAGCAAATGGCTTCAATCCTCATTTATCAAGCCCCCAGTCTTTATGAGTATTCCGGTGTATGCCTCTCTGGGCTCAGACGGCTCACCGATGAAATGAGGCAAGTACACCGGCTTTTTTCTTCTAGTCCTCTTCAAATTCGAGAAGGCTTTCTCCAGCTCTAGACTTTTAGTGTTCTGTCAAGCCAACAAAGCTCTTCTAGATACCCTCGTCCTTTTCAACATTTAGAGTTCAATAGTACGATAAAGACCTGAGAATATTGAAGGGACAAAACGGAAGAGGACACATGGCCAGCTCGGTCAGGGACGATTCTGTGCAGGATCTTGCTCAGTACACGTGCTAGAATTTAGAACAATTGTAGTTTTTACTACGAGCTATATTCCCCTCAACCATCATGTTCAGATGAGGCCATCGTATGTGTTTTATACTTCTAAGATACTATCGTGAAAGCAGCCAGGCTAAAAGCCGCCAGGTTGTCTAAGAATACAGCCCAAAATTCTTTTCTATTTGTATGGCATCATGGCAATCAAACACAATACTATGTAATTAAACACAGCAAACATAGTGACTTAAGCATGCAACTTCAACAGGCTATCATCCTCGATGCTTCTTAAATGCTTCTTGGACCGACATTCCTTTCATGACTTCTTCTTTTACACGATCATCTGCTGCAACAAGATCCGGCAGAATTGAGACGACATCGGCTATTTTTCCTTTTGGAATGATGACAACGCCATTCTTGGGATCGCAAAATGCCAAATCTCCGGGGTGAATGTCCGTGCCGTCAATTTTCAACGCCACTTGAACAGCATGGGGCTTGGATTCGGCACCAGCACCAACAATTGATGTGCCGCGGGACCATATCTACGGGACTCGTCAGCAAAATTCTGAAATCGACGGAAGCATCATTGACAACTTGATAGTTGTGATTAGGTGATCTTGGCGAAGAGTAAAGGGGAGCATGCGGGGTTCCACGAGGACCCTTAAAACTTAGATGAGAGGAAAATGGCTCAGAAACTGACAGGTAATCCAGTAGCCTCGAACTCTTGAAGATCTCTGACCCTTCCACTAACAACCACGCCTTTTGCGCCAAGAACTTGGGCCCTCATCGCCATGATTCCACCTAGCACCGCATTCTTTTGTCCCTCGGGTTGACTGATAATCACGATCGAGTCAGACACGGTGAGATCGACCAAGTGCTTATCAGTGGGAATATTTGCGGTGGGGTAATTGGAGAGATCTGTGCTATTTTTTGCGGTAAAAATAACAGTTGAAACAGGAGCAACAGTAATTATGTCGAAAGATCCAGATGTTGAAGTAAAGGCAGGTTTGAGGTCGGGAAGGAAACCAGCACCTGGTACCTTGAGCTTGACAAGAGCATCTGCAATATCACATGCGGTGTATTGCTTTTGGAGAATGTCAATTTGCTTTTTGAGGACTATTGCTTGACTGGAAGTAGACATTGCTGGTGCACTGATTGGCAATTTGATAAAAGGAGAGGGAGCTTTCCGAGGAGAAAAAGGGATAGAGAATGTCCTCGACTTGGACAGGAAATGTTTTCTGTAGATAGACATGAGAATCCGATTGAATGACTAGATGCAGGTAAGATGTAAGATGTGAGATGTAATGTTGTATTCGATAACTTATTCCGGCTTAGACATATTCCGGATGCCGCTCTATGTCCCAGTAGGTATGTCTAAGTAGGTGTGTGCATGCAAATGCTTCGTGCTTGTGATCCGAACCCAAGTCAGTTGCAAGTGAAATTGGCCTCCTACCCTCACACCAGGAATTTCAGCCAAGAGTCCCTCAAAGTCAGACTATCCAAACGGAACATCGACAGGAACCCATTCCAATGGTTCCGAAAGTAGTTTCCCCAGTTATTCTCAAAAAACCTTTCGATTGTGTGCACTGACAACGGGTAAATAGTAACCACAAAGTCTAACAGGTCTCAGATCTATGTTACTCTTGCATTCTAGACAAGAATGACACAGATATGAACTAAACTGTATTTGTATGACTAGGTGGTGCGAATATGAAGGGTTTGAAGGGTTTGAAGGATCTCTCATACAAGGAGTTCTATCTCGAGGTAGATATTATACCTAGCTAGGTATGATACACCTACTCTGTATACAACTGTATAATGAGACCTTTGTTATATGTTCCAAACTCAGTTATATTAACTTACGATAATAAGGAGCCGAGAAACCGCCTCCAGAGATAGATGATGATTGATATACAGATGATGATACGGAGTACTATGTATTCTATTATACTATCTATGTATCGTACTATACTATCTATATATCATACTATACTATACCATATATCATAATATCATAATATCATATTACACCCATATCTAAATCTACCTAGGCAAATACCTAGTAATGTAATACATCTCATGATTCAATAACTTCAGCCCGGCACGCTTTTGAAGATTTTGGAAGAAGGAGAAGACTACTAGAAGACGACTTGCTAACTTCTTTTGACCTGATGTCTTTTCCTTTTCCCCCCTTTCGTTGATAATTGCAAGTACCAAGGTACATTGGTGGTACTGCTATTCATGTATCTATCTACTTATTGATAGTGGCAAGGGGTCAATACCGTTTTGACTGGGTAGTTGCAGGTTAATATGGTCCTATATTCAGGTACAATAACCACCAACTGTTATTTAGCCGAACGTCATTTTACACCAAAACTCAACCTTTTTGATAAACTATTATAATTCGAAATAGTAATAAATCAAACTCTAAATTTGAATCAAGATATATTTCGAAGTGAAGTAATTACTAAAAATTGACAGATTATTTTTGTGATTTTGATTGTTCTATATAGTCAGACTGAAAGTTTGATAAAGATTATTCTGATGATTTTTATATAGAAATCGAGTTTTTTTGGATTTCTATATTTTAATCCTTAATAATTCTTTCAATAAATTTTTGAAATATATAAATTTACAATTATAAGAATTGTTAATATGAAAGCTTTCATTTTTTTTATATAAATATAATTGATATTGAATCAGTGATAAATAAAGATATAATTAAATAAAGTCAATGAGTTTTGGTGTGAAAAGTGGGTTGGCTAAACAGGAGTTGTCTAGTACTGTACTTACTTTTGATGCACATGAATTATCGCTAAATTTAATTTTAAATCTTTAAGACTTCGACACAAAAGTACAGGCCACAAAATACTGACATAAATTCCATTCCCCCTTCTCTCTCTCCCACGCTCTCCCTCCCTCTCTCTCTCTTTATTCTCCTTTCTGATTTCAACATTTGAATGAAGCAGTAATAGTCACAAAAGAAAGATCTCAAAGAATATCTTTTCATTATGTCTCCCGCCGCCTTCCATCCTATTGCGAAATCCTCATTCGAGGATCGAGGATCGAAGACAAAGCACCCCTTAACTGCCTACCTCCTCCGTCTCATGACCCTCAAGCAATCAAATCTCTGTGTCAGCGCCGATGATTCTACTGCCGGCGAACTTCTCCGATTGGCAGATTCTGTCGGTCCATCCATCGTCGTCTTGAAAACCCATTATGATCTCATCAACAACTGGGACTACAACCCAACAACAGGCACAGGAGCGCGCCTCAACAGACTCGCACGTCGTCATGGATTCCTTATATTCGAAGACCGGAAATTCGGGGACATTGGAAATACTGTGCAATTACAATATACCGAAGGCACTGCCAAAATTATCGAGTGGTCGCATATCACAAATGTTAACATGATACCTGGGAAAGCCAGCGTGGATTCTTTGGCCGAAGCAGCAGCACGATGGAGAGAGCGCAAACGTTATGAAGTCAAAACGAACATATCTGTTGGAACTCCCCGACCCGAAAGCATTGAAAGCGACGAAGATCAAATCACCACCCCTATAAACCTAAACAGCAATTGCAATGAAGTCACAGATGGTTCACATGGATTAGAAGCACACGATGAGGCAAATATTGGACGAAAAGC
Source organism: Botryotinia calthae (assembly GCA_004379285.1). NCBI lineage: Eukaryota > Fungi > Ascomycota > Leotiomycetes > Helotiales > Sclerotiniaceae > Botryotinia > Botryotinia calthae. The sequence continues at coordinate 11,754 of PHWZ01000540.1, forward strand.
TAGTATCGTTTCTATTACCACCGTGTCGCAACATTTCGAACCGGCCAACTCGCCACGCTCGCGCATCGATTTCGACATCGAGGAAGAATCATACCCGGGAATTGATGAGGCGCCTTTGGAAAGAGGTCTCTTGATATTAGCACAAATGAGTAGTGCGGGAAATTTCATGACGAGGGATTATACGGATGCATGTGTAGAGAGTGCGAGGGAACACAAAGAATATGTTATGGGTTTTATCTCGCAGGAAACATTAAATACGGATCCGGATGATGATTTTATTAGTATGACTCCAGGATGTCAATTACCGCCCGAGAATGATGAGGATGCCGAGTTGGCGGGGGATGGAAAGGGGCAACAGTATAACACTCCATCGAAATTGGTAGGGTTAGGTTGCGATATTGTCATTGTAGGAAGAGGTATTATTCGCGCCGAAGATCCAAAGTGGGAGGCAGAGAGATACAGGAGGAAGGCTTGGGAAGCATATCAAGAGAGGGTTGGAGCTTAGGGAAGGAATAGAAGAAGCAAAGCGAGCGTTAGGCGAATGAAAGGTTGACCGGAGCTTGCTAAGGAAATAATTCATTCACAGGAGTACAAAGACAAGATGTTTGTCGATCATGTTGCACAAGGAGCATATTGGTAGCAAGAAATGATAAAAAGAGAGTTGGAAATTCCCATATATAGCTTATCTCTTAATTCGAGAGATTCAAGTTAGATACCCGTTAAAAAAATATGTTCTTGTTTGCTTTTTGGTATTTGTAGCATCTCTCCTTTTTTGTCTGGGCTGCAATGGTAACCATCTAATTGATTCTCATTTATTCATACCTTTTCACTTTTCTATACCTATGTTTTTATATAAACAAAATCTTCTCAACAGTTTGGGAATTTATAAATCGATAGCTTCAACATCGCTTAGAAACCAGATAAATAGATAGATACATGCGATGAGCTAGCTAGCTGCTAAAGTCACATTGATTGCATCATAATCTGCTCTGCTCATCTGACCCCCCCTTAAACTCTCTCCACATATTCCAAACACTGTTCTTTCTCCTCCTTGTTGATTGCAGAGCAGAGTAAATCGACATCTCTTTCTCCCCTCATTTGAATCAAATCAAATCATACATCCTCACCTCTCTGGAGATCGAGCAATAATGCAACCATCCAAACTATACAATCATGCACCCAGATTACAATAATCCTAGCAAGCATATTAAAATCGCTATAGCTAGATACATCGCATCATATCACAGAAACATTTCACTCCGTAGACACTCACTCCATCCATCCGTTGGTATTCGCAATATGTTACTTCGTCTCTCTCCTATGAGTTTTTCAACACATGCTGCTGGATGGATTTCATACTCATAGTATTGTGATTTATTTGATGGAGTTAGTTGGATCGGAATTCGTATTGGAATTGGTAGATGAAAAATGTAAATTTGATTAATGTATTTGGGATATCCAAATACATGTACTCCTATCTACTAGCTGCGCTATCCAAGGACGTGTTTCCATATATCCAGAGACAAGAACATAGAATTGGAACTGGTATCCAAACATTATTGCCAACCCTGCTATTACTTTTAGCAAACACAATATGAACCAGCATACATACTGAGCTCCTACGTAAATACACCTTCCCGTCCTTCCCCTGCATTCGCATTCGCATTCGCATCCGTACCCGCATCGCCCCTCCTCCTTGCATTAGCTTCTTTATCCGCCTCTACCCTCCTCATTCTCACTCCCCTTCCCCTCCCACAACACCCCAGCGCCAATGGCAACGGTACCACCACCAACGCCAACACCGCCTGCAAAATCAACGCATTATACATATTCCCCGGCGGCCTCACAATCCCATTATCATGGGACCCATCCGAAACACCCCCTGCCCTCAACTTATCACTCACAATAATAAAAATGCCTCCCAACAACTGACCTCCAGACCAACCAATCGTGCTCGTCACTTCCGGCGAGACCGGATGCGTGATCTCGATTAAATATTCCAGCGCGACCGGCACCAAGCTGAAACTTGCCGCGCCTAGAATCGACAGAATGGCATAGAAGGCCGCGAGACTGCGGGTTTGCGGCGCCCATGTGAATGCCAGGTAGCAGATTCCCAGAATGGGGATTTGGATTTTGATGGCGAGGAGATAGGTTTTGGTGCGGTCGATGAGAGGGGAGGTGATTGCGGCGGCGACCAGACCGACAACGATGAGAAGGGCGCCTGCGATGCCGGCGTTGGTTTCGGAGAAGGAATAGGGTGAGAGCATTTGGTTTATGAGGGAGGAGATACTGTTGAAGAGGCCAACGTAGAACCAGAAGGGAAACATTATCATGTAGAATTCGGGGGAGCGAAGGAGGAAGCGAAGTGAGGCGCCCAGGGCATGTTTTGGTTCTTCTGAGGATGCGGAGCAGGGGGTTGGTGGTTCTTTAGGGATGAAGAAGGATGGGATGGTCGCTATGGTGGACTATATGATAATTAGCATCGTAGAAGAAAAGATCACTGTTCGAACTTACAATAATAGAAATATAAAGAACCATATTCGGTATACTCCCTACACTTCCTGCCCAGAACGGATCAACCAATTGCGCCAACGCACCTCCAAAAGGATTAGCCAAACTCATCACCGCCGTCGCAGCCACTCTCCCTTGATTCGTAAACCACAAATCCGAATATCGAGTCGGCGCTGCCAATACAAATGGTTGAGCAACTCCCGTTAGGATTTGTCCAAACATCACTCCTCCAAAATTTCCATGCGGACCCGATCTTGTAGCCCCATAGCGTATCCAATTTCCCAGTAACAAAAGTATGGATGAAATGACAATAGCAGGCTTGGGCCCTCCATGATGGAGCACGTAGATAACAAACGGGCTAGCCAGCACGAATGCAAAGAGGAAAGCGGTACTGAGCCAATTAATCGCGGACTCGGAGACATTGTAGTATTGCGAAACCGTCGTCGAGCTTGCAGAGAAGGTTAACCACTGTACGCATCATCCAAATTAACACATCTTCAACCACAACACTCGACACAGAATCATGAATCATGAATCTCCCGAGAACTTGATCAAAATGTAGTGGAACAAATATGAAATTCTCTAGTGTCACTTACATCCCAACTAACAACAATGTTCAAAAGAACCAATTGAACCAAGCCAAACCACCTCCTCTTATACACCTTAAAGTTCCCCGCGTTCGAACCCGCAATATTATGCTCCGAATTTCTTCTCCGCAGTCCCTCATCCGCAGCTCCATCTATACCGGTTCCACCCCTCCGTACACCTCCTTCCTCTTCATCCGGCAATAGATCATCCCCGCTATTCAATTCTGTCAAATCCAAATCATCTATATCCTCAACTTCTCCATCTAGAACTGCCCTCTCACTCCCATTCTCCTGCCCTTTCGCTACCTGTGCATTCGACATACCCGTCTGCGTATTCGTACCATTCGTTCTCCCCCCCGCCTTATATTTAGACTTCTGTTTCGATTTTCCGCGTGGATCTTTCATTGCCGTCCAGCCTTTCGGCATACCGTGGTGATAATGCGTCTCCTTCTCGATAATTCTCTCCTTATCCCCCTTCCCAATCATTCCAATTTCTCCAATCCCCAGATCCTCTTCTTTCTTTTCCTCTAACACTCTATCTTTTTCTTTCTCTATCCCCTTCTCTGAATCCTCTGTATATCCCACCTCGATACTATCCGCGCTCTCTCCTCTAGTTTCTTTATATCCAATCTTTGGATCTTTTTCTTCGTCGCTGTAGATTTTCTCGTCTTTGTCCGTGTCGCTATTTCTCTCCAGTTTCTCTTCTATACTTTTTTCCAATCCATTCGAATTCAATTGTGTCGAAACCTCCATCTTCCTTCCTTCCAATCAACCCAGATTACGCGCAACGATAAGCTTGGCGGGGCCCGCTAGAATTCGGTAATCTAAGTCAATCTTCCGAATGTTTGACTTCTGTTGGTGTGGAGATGTATCAGGTGCACGAGTAGGACTTTAAGACAGAGGGGATGCCGATCAAAAAGGACGATGAATGAAGTATTTCCCTCTTCTATTTCACTTCGTGAACAAGAAGTAACAAGTACAAGTATGCCGTGCAACACAGTATACAAGCTTCATATCAAAGAAGATTAGATATCTTGGTACCACACCTACTTATCCCACAAACGAGGTAGCTAAAGAGGGGATCTAATACTTCATCCCCTCACTCCTCACCCAGGTATATCGTCTCGTCTATTGTGTACATCCATATCATCCATATTGATACATTATATCAGATCCAATCATCATTGAATACACAATCCAAGCTCGCATGCTCGCACGTAAGAAACAGTGTACACATAACATTCAACCCTCTCTGAATGGACCGAAAGATAAGGCCTCGTGGTACGGTACATTCAGAAACAGGGACAAGACCAGGATGCAATTATCCATTTTCCGAATAGATACAAAGCCCCGAAGTATGAATATCTATCTGTCTTCCGAATTGAGAAGAAACCCGCGTGATAGATAGAGTATTAAAGAGAGTACCTAGGCATTTGAGTATGTGTACAGGTATTTTTGTCGACGACTTTTGCTTGTGATTGTATTGTCATCCAAGAAAAAGATCCGAAATGATAAGAGTTCCAATTCCAAACATGATCTAGAGGTATAAAATCAAGCACGAATTCCAGAATGCCAAAGATAAAACATAAAGAGAACCAAAGTCAGTTCTATATCGGTTCCTTTTCTATACTACATGCAATGCGTTTGGTGAAAAATGGAGATCTGATCTGATATGCAATGCAGTGCTCAAGAACGGATTTTGGTTTCATATTTGTACAATTCCGCCATCCTCTAACTTCTTCCCTTCTTCCCTCTCCATTCATCTAAAAAGTTGAGACATGTTTTGTGCGTAATTCCGTGATGTACTAGGTAGTCGAGCTTGGATTTACTTGAGGGTGTTCCAGAGCTTAGGGGCAGCGCAGGCAGTGGCGCAGTGTGCGAGATGGAAGACTGCAGTTTGTAGATTAGTAGCTGGGGGTGGATGGGAATATAGGGTACATACACTCTTCAACACAATCCTCGCCGGGGTGTTGTTCCTTGCCACTTGTAACTCGCTCAACACACTCATCATAGTGGTGCTTAGAAGGAGCACAAGCTGCTGATTCCTTACATTCTGTTGGAAAATCAGCCTTTATGCCCACAATAAGTGAGTGTAGACCAGAACCAGTTTCAGGAAATCCCAAGCTCTTCCTATGAATTGTAGGTAGTTATTGGAATTTCCCTTCTCTGTCCAAAATCTATCTAGCATATAAATATAGAAACCTACCCTCTTCAATCTTATCTTTTGGATCAACCATCTCCTCCTCCTCCTCCTCCTCTTCTTCCTCTTCCTCTTCAGGCTCCTCATCCTTTGACTCTTCCTCTTCAGCTCCGGATGGATCCTGTACACAATTTTGAGTCAGCACATATCCAGTCCAAGTATAAATGACAACTTCTGGGCCTTCCCCATCTAACCAGTAAAACCCGAAACCCCCGCACATATCAAAAAAGTATAGTATCCCCCTCCTTCCATATGCCTTTTCCTCTGACCCGCCTCATTTCCAACTGCACATCCAAATCTCGTTCGAATTCTCCGGCAGATTTAAGATCAAAAGCCAAAACCAAACATACCTTTGCCTCGCCCTCTCCACCGTCATCCTTTTGCGCAGGAGTCTTCACTGTACTCGAACCTCCAGAAACCGCCTCAGCCTCTGCCTGACTCCATGGTGTAGCAGCCGATACAAGATCGCTCCAGCTGTCGAAGAAACCCATCTTTACAATCGATTTCGGGGATGCAAACCAATTGTAGAACGTTGAGTGTGTTGTGGTCTTGGTGGTAGAATACTATCTGTTACGGGTCAAAATCCAGCGTGTCGGATGAGAAATGATCCTCGCCAAAATTGAGGCCTCAGTTGAAATTGGTCGGATTTGATTGGTCGGTGGATTTTGGTTCCTGGTTTTTCCGACATCAACTCGAAATTTATCATCAGTGCAAAATCTCATATCATTCATTGACTGATTGTGTGAAGTACAAAGGCAGGTGGTAATCAATGTACAAAACACAACATAATTGCTAATTGGTATCATTTTTTAATTTTTGTTTAGTTTCTCATGAAATAATAGCTATTTCAGACTATTTTAGACATCAATTCCATCTTGAAGCAATTTATTATCAACCTCTCAAAACGCCATTGCAGTGCTGCTTTATAGCCCCGTGTCTGATCATAGATCATGCCAAATCTTATGTGTAGATTTGTGATAGAAGAACGCCTTTCCCCCCGCCATATATGTCCTACCTTTCCAGCATTCATTTACTCATGACTTCGTAATACCCGATGTAACAAAACGTATGTAACACAGCATTCTATATATGTCGCTTACCCCCTCTCATTGTCTCTCGGCTTGCTCTCGTAATCGCTGATCCAGGTCCACCGAAACGGCTTGTGCTTGTGCTTCTTCATAATCTGGAGGGGGCTCAGCTGGCGCAGTGAAGGTCTCGGGCCGTGAACTTCTAGTTGTGCCTGCTACCCCGCTATCTAGAGCTACCTCATGTGCTTCATCTGTAACCTCTGTCGCAGCTTCATAGGCAGGTAATTGCTCTAAATCCATGTTCACCAAATCTGCTCCACTCGTTCCCCTCCCCCCATGTTCGCGTGCGACACTATAAACTTGGTACAAACGCTCCTTTATTTGCTCCAAACAAGAGTGAAAATCGAAAGCCCCGCCTTCTCTGAATGTCATCTTGAGCTCGACCGAAGGATAATCCGGAGGAATTCCACCTCCCGAAACCGGCTTGCAGAGAGCAGTCCAGTAATTGGCGCCGAAGAATGGCGCACGAACATAGCTATCTTGCAAGTTGAGAATTGGTGAAGAAAACGATTGAAGTTCGGGAGTAGGTGCACTTGGAAGATAAACTATCTTCATGGGAATCAGTAAATAGTCCCAGAAATGCGAAAAGTAGAATAGATGCACCTACCCGTTGGTTACTGATATAAACAACCCCAGCGTCACTTTTGGCTGAATATGGCTCTGCGCCAGGAGATGTAGTCGCCGTAGAAATTTGTAAACTCGTTCGAGGGGGTGAAGTATAAAGGATTCGTTCATTGGGGAGTTTGACGAATCCAGCCTCGTTAGAGGTCATTACCCAACTTTTTTCGCGGGTAGATTTTAGCATTTCTTCTTGTGCCATATGCAAGGCATAAAGATGCTGTTCTTGGTGAAAAGCATACATGATTGAGAAAATGGAGGTAAAACAGACAAGAAGAAGAAAGAGAAGATAGAATTGAGAATGAAGAGAGGAAAGAAAAGAAAATGACGGCAATGAAATACTACACTACAGAAACCACAAGAGACGACTATTTACTTACTTGATTGACATTATTGTCGAACTGCCTACCGGAAGAGATCTTGTATCCGCTTTTGGTATGATAGGGTCTTTCAAAAGGTGTGGGTCGGAAAGTAGCTGAAGTTTGAATGCAACCGGTAGGTTGTTGACTGGCACGGAGAAGTTATTTGTGTAAGAAGCAGGGGAAATGGATATCAGTATGTGAATGGATAGAAGTGCTACAAGCGTGAGACCACAGTAGCAGGAATCGCCACGGAACGGTAAGAGGAGTGGAAAAAATGGAGTTGGACCCTTCCACGCTTTTTCCTAGAATGTAGAAGCTGGGTTCTGATAGCGGGGGCAGACACCTTGGCTCTATGGAAGAGGGGATTGGATCTCCAATTCAATCGAATGGATGATTGGTGGAAGAGCGCATGCAACGCTTTTAGCTTGGGATGATTTTGCGAAATTCTGGTGATTGGGAAAATGAATGGATGATCTGGCGGGCGTTGGAAGTCAGAGAACTTTTGTTGTTGTTTTTGGGGGGGATTTTCCTTTGGGTTGGGGGGTTTCTTGGGAAGAGAATTCAATTGGCAAGGAAGAATTATGTCGTGTTTTGAGGGCTTTCTTCTTTCCCACCTTAGGCTGTAATTGTCGATTTCTTGTTATTTGGATGGAAGATGGAAGATTCAGTCAAGTTCTAGAATCATACCTTGTCACCTCGTCACCTTGTCGCCTCGTTACCTTGTCGCCTCGTTACCTTGTCGCCTCATTACCTTGTCGTCGGTTGTGTTGGTCTTCTAGACGTTTATAGATGTACGGAGGGGAGGGAAGGAGGGTACGAGAATCCAATCATTCGGTACCGTCTAATATATATCTACCAAGTAGGTATGGTGAACTTGAGTATTGGCGCAGGCTTAGTCATGATAGTTTAGTCTGCTGTATTAATAAGCTTCCACCATGTCTTACTTCACCTTCGCGAGCTTCACTACAATCAAGGGTGTACAGTAGACTGTAAGAACCAACTTGGCCGCCTTGATCAGCCTAACCAACCTGATTATCCATATCAGGTATGTCAGGTATAATTTAGGATCAATACCTTCATTATCAAATAACAACAACAGCATCAGCATCAGCAACATCAACAACAACAACATCAGCAACAGCAACAGCAACAGCAACAGCATCAACGTCTACATCAACATCAACATCACCACCAGCAATTCGAGAGAGCATAGTTACACAAAATCAGGGGGTTCACTCACTCGTCTCGCTCTACCAATCAATCCAAGTACCATTACAGCTAATAAGAAGATCATAACCCTCCCCTCGGTTCCTCTCTCTCTAAACACATCACGGAGGTATATCCTTCACACCAAACCAGTCGGATACACTCTTTCTTCCCAATCCCATGTCTTTTCATCTCTTCCATACAAAACCATGTCATCGCTACACCTTCTTACTCACTTGTACCTACTGCACTGCCCAGCAATGCAACATCAATGCAAGACTGTCTGCACAGGTAACACATCCATCATACAAACAACGGACAATCTTTTATCTACTTACTATCTATTATCTACCACCAACCAAATCACCTAGTCCAAATGCACATCAAGCCTATTATTAGGTAATTTTTATGTACCCAAGGAAAAACCTCATTCGAGAATCTCCCACGTCGGATTTGATAATCGTCTCAGATCTCAGAGCCTTCGATCGTTTGTATTTCTTTGGCAAGTATGTTATGTATCATGTATGTATGGTATGATGTGCGATTCATACCGTCCAACGCACAGGAGTGGATTTTGTTCTGGAGCTGAGCGTCGATATCCTCCAAATCACGTTTTTCCATCAGTCAGTCATTTTCCTTTCTAATTCAGAGCACAGAGCACACAGTCTCTTCGGCGAAGAAACAACAGGCCGATATTGAGTATTCAAAAATACGCATTATTTTGGTGGTGTGCACAGTACTCATTTTCGGCCGCTTTTTTCTTCCCCGAAGAGACAGTCTCAATACACGAGTGACATATCAACATCGTCCACTTTTCCCTCATCAGTGAGAGAAATCTGACTCCTAAAACCGGTGAAGCCCAAATCACTTGAGGGATTTTCAAATGCTAACTCATAATATCTCTATCCCAATCTATGTCGAACATTGAAACATGGATCAACATGTCCTTCTCCAGTACCATTGGTCAGATAGGAAAGCATATTATCTTTATTACCTTTCTTGAACTCAAATTATTCATATCTCATATCCTAATCTGTCAGGAAATCCAAAGGCTTTTTTGGGTATTCCATCCAACTCTCCTCTTGCCCCAAAAAGATGTCAGATTATTTTTCTCTTTAATTTAATGCACATACAAATCATCTTACCATTCATCAAAGTCCCAACACCCAAGTTTCAATCTCAATTCCATCCAGAAGAACAAAACACACCAGCCCCAATCAATATCTTTGTCTTTTCTTTTGAAAAAGGTATCCCCCAGTGTAGGGATTTCTGAATAGATCTTCTTACTTGTCTTGGCGTCTCCTTCCATACTATCTTCGCCAACTCTTTGTGGGGTGCATGATTTGTATATCTCCTCCACTACTTTCTTAACAACTTTTTCTCTTCTATATTGTATGGTTTGCCAGAAAGCATGTCTAGTGTGCTTTATCAACAATCCAATCATTTCTCCAGTTTTAGCATCCAGTTTTAACATCCAAATTTATCAAGAAATGGGAGGTTGTCTGAGTGCCTCATCCTATTCAAAAGGTATTCACCTATTTCATGAGTGGTTCCATCATGGGCTTGTTATGAAGCATATCAATATCTCGGGATTTCCTACTCATCAATAACACACATGTTTTCCTTCGACTTCGCAGTACCATTGTATTAGGATAATGAAGAGATGATATCAATCTTTATTTCTCCCCAACATGATTTGCTAAGAGCAGGTAAAAATATTAAATCTATAATCTCCTAATGTCTACTTGGACTGAGAAGAATGAAATACTTATTTCATATCCCAGGATTTAGATTCTTCTTAGAGATGAATATATAGTATATAGTAATAATATTTTTCATTCAGAAGACTTTTCTTTATTACTTTTCATTACTTCGTTTTATCCCAAGGAATAAAATCACAACATCATTTATTGCTTCACAGCTCCCTCTCCTCTCTTCCCTCTCTTCCCTCTACAACAACAAAAAGGCAATAAATATTACATCCACCAAAAGACAATCCAAACAAATTTCCCCAAAACATCAAGACATCAAAAATAATCAAATCACCTTACATATCCACTAACAACACCAACCCCCCC
>PHWZ01000541.1:0-22364 GCA_004379285.1 Botryotinia calthae
AACCCCCATCTCCCAACCACATAATATACCACACATTACATTGTACATACCTACCACCTACACCTTGCTGCCGCGCAAGAAAAGTTAAATTTGGCCGAGCCCTGGCAACTATTCCACTATTGGAGGAGCCGAAATGCACTCCAGACTTTTTCATTCAAAATGAAAGCACCGTGCCCCAATTCTACACAGATTCTGCGTTCTGCACATATCCGGGAAAGAGATGTAAGTAAGGTGATGAAAGATTCCTATCGGAAATTTTATGCTCATGCTCATCATGCTCATCATGCTTATGCTTATGCTTCAAAAATGGCTCATGCTTCATGCTTCATGCTCATCCAATTGTCCGACTTGTGTCCTGTGGGGAGGCCGGGCTTGATTCCTTCAAGCTTGATCGCTGTGGTGGAAGGGAAAGGGTTCGGTAGGTTACTGCCATGCACTCTACAAGCTTGTTCCGCCTGCAAGACGGGATCTCCTGCTTTTGCATATCGTTTCTCTTTGATCCCGTCCCCCTTTTTCCATTTTACTACGGTCTATCCTTGAAGGAACAATTGCTTGAGCTTCAAGCCTGCTTGGAAGTTGGAGCTTGAGCTTGGATCATAAATATCTCGTGGATGTGAAGGCAACACCAGTCACCAGTCACCAGTGCACAACAACACCTCATCGAGGACTACCAGTGGCACATATGCACAGATGGGAGATCAATAGTATTGCCGGCATGGCATGGCATGGCATTGACAAATACTAATAACTACCTAGGTCGTAACATTGAAATTATGTAACGTAACCCCGTGACATTTTTAGTATTAGTATCAGTATCAGTACTAGTATTTGATGAGACAAGCATTCACGCATTCACACATTCACACAGTCCTGCTCTGCTACTCGAACTTCTAACCTCCGCATCTACCGATTAGATACACGAGCCGCTGAAGCAGTTCCAACCGCCGTCTTCTTTGCATAAAATATGAGAATCTTCCGTTCCTCATCACAACATTTGTCGGATCTGCCACCAGCACGATCGCATATCTAGCTTAGAACGCCTCATGAGCACTACTTTCAACTTTTGTGGCCCACTGGTTCTCGGACTTTTTCCAGCCTTTTCATCATATCCTATTCTCCTACCAGTCCTAGATCATACAGTATCTGAGTCGTATTGTTCCTATGGAGTCCTTTGATACTATCGAAACTACTCGGCGGTATACCCATATAATATTCCGTCTTCCGTGTGAATATATCGTAGATAATGCGATGCGATGCGTTTATCGGTTACATATGCGGTAATGACCTAACCTTTCTTGACTGGTCATCCCTAACGAGAAAGTCCGACAATTCACGGATTGATCGGAGCGAGCCTTGAATTGGTTGGGATCACAAAAATAGCTCGCTTTGGCTTAGCCTTAGCTGGAACGATATCTAGTGTGATACGCCACGGGAATTCGCTGTACGACTCATGGGATATATTCATCCCCTAGTTTCCTCTCCTGGAAGGCTAGAAGAGAGACCAAGAATATTAGTGAAAAAGGAAGTACGGGAGAATTTCGATGTCAGATCAGCCTCGGCTCCCGGACGATATTTTACCAACGATTGCGGCGTGTGCGAAGTAGTACTTTTCCTTCAAAGCGGCTTCAACATGATAGTATGTCCTCAGGGTTCTTAAGGTTCTCAACCGGGTAGACGGTGGGGCGTCTCAATTGTCCATAGATGAAGAGGGGAAAAGAGGAGTTGTATCCCTAATATGATAACAAGGTGGTAATTATTGATTATTGAGGGAGTTTGATAGTCTCATAACTACTTGGAGAGTTACGATATTGATCAATCAATATCGTAGCTCAACAACACCCTATGAAACCACCAACCACAACTTAATCCTCTCCTTGGAAAGTAGATTATCCAAAGGGATTTATTGAGGCATTAGGCAAGTCTAGATGAAGGGAGCCGTTCTATCAAGCCAGTAAAAGTATCTCATACGGGCATGCTGAGATTTAAAGCAGCACCAATTGTAACTTTCCTCCTGCCACTTTTGCAACATCCACATATCACGCCTTCGGCTCTTTTTCCCGCCACTTTACCACCACCAGTTTTTTCTCTGTCCCGAATTAGATATCTCAAATGCTGTTGTCAACTTGTTGAGAAGGAAGGTCTCAAAGCCAAGAATCTCAAGAACAGCCGTAAGTTACTCTATCTGTGAACTCGGCAAACCCGGTTACAACCCCTTCAGTAGTACCGAGTAATGTAGTCGTTGGGATCATGTACTAATTGCACATAGACAGCAACATGATAGTATGATCATACTCTATCTCGTCTTCAACGATGCCGACAGGCCACATTAAATTGACGGCGATATTACCTATTCATTAACCTGTCTCTGCAAGGATGGGGATGTCATCCGGTTTCCCCATTAGTAATGTAACACAGCGTGCACTGAAATGGGCAATTCGATGCCCTTGGTCTTGTCATCTTCCAAGACTCAAGAGCAAGGTTTCAAGGTCAACAGCAAGGTTGGTGAATTACAACCGAAGCCGGAACAATGGCCGAATTAAACGGTCATCGGTGTCATTCAAAAACGAGTGGTCTTTGCGATAATAAAGATGTTGCCCCGTTCCATCCTTACTAGTATACATATGCTACAATGACAGGCTTCAGAGCAAGCATGTTGAACGCAGGGTTCCTTCCAATGTGAAAGGGAACTGCCTTCTTCTTTGCTTCTCCCGTGAGAAATTACGCTTGGTCACAGGGAATCTAGCAATTGAAGAGGCTCAAGCTGCCATGCCAGTGTATGCATAGGAAGATTCCTTCCTCAATAGATAATCCGAAAGATGGGAGATGGTAAAGGCTGCATGCTTCAAACAAAATCATACATACATTGATTCGCATTGGCAATGGAACCTCTGACACGGCTTACATTCAGATTGCATTTTGTTTGCTTACAAGTTACAACCAACAATCCATGTACCGACATGCGCGAGTCAGGGTTGCAGGCGAGATTCTAGATCCCTCTCATATTAATTGTCTATCCAAAATTGAATGTTTTCCATCTCTAGACAACAGACATGATGTTCAAAATGTTATCATTTTAATATCGGGGAACGAATCGGCAACCCACGAGCTTATTCGAATAGAGGCCCCAAGGACATATGCTGTTGGATGAATATTCAAAGGGTGGGATGCTGTCTCAAAGCTCAAGATGACATCTAGGGTTTTCGAGCTCGTGAGTCGTGACCCAGGAACCTCGTCACACTTCATCTCGATAATACAATCGTGGACGAAGGAGACTGGTGGAACGAGCACCTTGTCAGTCTCGAAGTTAGCCATGTTTCCTCTCAGCCAACATTTTCACATTGTCAACCCGCCTCGAATTTAATAGAGTCATCGGAGTGATGTGAATTCAACTTTGTATCACATTTCCACACGGTGAAAAAGAAATGGTGAGATCTTGAAGGTGGGAGACCAGTCAGCCAGCCTTCCGCGACCCCGACGCAAGGAACGGTGCGAAAATAGTGCACAGCATATGATACCGTTACTAGAGCTTTTTATATCTGAGATAATTGTTTTTTCACTCATAATGGGTTTCATTCATCAATTGTTTGAAGAAAATTGTCATGTGCTTTCAACTCATTGAGATGAGACCAAACGAAACTTCCCAGCTCACTTGCGTCATCACGCATACATGCGTATCGATATCTACGTAGATCTTGATTCTTAAAGTTTGGTTGATTACTGACAGCTTGAGCTTTTTTGGGCACTTCTTGCGTAAATTGATGTCGATCTATTCATCTCCCAAGATTTATCTTGATGCACTCTGTACGAAGTATGTATGTCTGTATGTATGTACACATCGCAAATCCATGAACCCGCCGATTTGCGGAGGCGGACAATGGAGATCCTTTTCTATTCTGTAAGAGCAGTTCTACAACAGTTCGTTATGTCTGCTGGTTGATGGAACAATGCGGCTCTCCGAGACAGGTATTGTATGCCATGCTATGAATATAATTTTCTGTTGTACAATGAACTGGAAATTGAATGCAGATGGGGAGGAATGAGAAGAGGAAGAGGAAGGGGGATTCAAATTACACTTTTAGAAATTCCCTCAATCGGGATGCATCATTCGGACCGTATGTGAAAACTCAATGGCACCAAATCACTGAGAAGATTATGAATCCGAAAGATAAATTCTGGATTCTGATCCATACGTACTGGTATCAGTGTAAAACTCACGAGTCACGTTGTCTTACACTTTTCAATTCTTTGTATAGACTATCCAAAATCCATTGGCAATACGTGACCCACGTATACCCATGAACTTCTTTTCACCGCCTCTCGCGAACACGATCCCAGCCACCCTGCTCCGCATCCAATTGGCTCCGTTTTACCTTTTTTTTCCCCCAGTCTCCGTGCAGCAGCCTGTGAACAGCCGCTGCGCATGCAGGATGCAAGTGTTATGAAGGCAAGGGCCACCAGAAAATTTCGACATCAGACCCTGCAGAGTTTTTGTGCGCAGCATACTAGTATGGTTATCCTTGTTGGAAGAGATGAACAGAGGAAGGAGGGGAAACTCAACACTGTTGGATGCTTATCGCGACAGGCGTCATCGAGCATTATCTGGTATGTCTCTGTTGGTGAATCTCTCTCCATGATTCAATCAGTTGACAACTGCAAACTATCTCTAACTTTCTTCTGGTGAATACAGAAGCCCAACAAACAAGGAACCAATTCCCCTAACCAACCTCGCAAAATAAAGGAAAAATCCTATTCATAGTACATACGTACCTTCTCTTCTCCTCCAATAACCACACTCCATAAGGCTAGTCCCCTTTTTCACATTTCTGCACACGCGGAAAACGGTCCGTCTTACACCAATTCCAGAATCCCTGTCTGGTGTCGCTCTTGGCCTGCTTGTCTCCAATCAATGCCTCCTACACGACTATGGTCTGTATGTAACGAGAAACGCACAACATCGAGAAGCAGCAAGCCCAAAGATGAGCTAACGCAAGCCCCATGGTGAAAATCCCGAAGTGAGGCTTTCCCAAAGCGTGTCACCGAGTAGGAATTACTGCTCCTTTGGGACTGGCGCGGATTTATTGTGGTTTTCGGGTGGCTTTTGGGGCGGGTTTGTATTTCTCTGTCTGGAGGAAATAAGAAAAGACTAGGGATGGATGGATGATCATGGATGGAAGGCGAGAAGAGCGAAAAAGACTCAGTCAACGACGTGGTGGATGGTGATTGGGGTAACGTTGTTCAAAGCGAGGACGAGAGCTCGTTTTTCTTCATCCTCCGTTGACTTAGAGCCTATCCGCGAGTCTAGAGGGGAGGAAAGGTTTGTTCTAATTTCTGTGATCGACACTCGTTGAGGGGGTTTTGGGAATGTTGTGCAAAATCATATGATGATGAGAAAAGGATTGATCTGGGAGAGTAAGGTGGGGGGATGGGTTAGACGAAATGAGTAATGAAAGTGAGTCTCGAAAAGATGGGAAGCCACTTGATTTGAGCATTTCGGGAGTCTAATTGAAGTTCGAGATTTTCGATGTTGGATCTGGATTCTGGAGATGGATGCAGTTCACAGAGTGCGGTACTGTTGTTGTGCATGCATACGGAGTAGGTAGGTACTGGATCGTGCAAAAAGCTTAGACTATCACTACGGAGCATGTATATACGTACGATATTGACATTTTTCCGCCAAAACTATAATGTCTATGCAGTATAGATCAACAATCTAGCTTGATGATGGAACTGCGCACTACACTACGCTGCTGCACCGCGCTGAGCGTATAAATTCTTGGCGAGAATGGGAATCGTAGGACAAAGCTTGAACCCTAGACGCCAGAGATCATCCCTGAGAGAGGGTTTCCTCATTCTGTATGGAATCGCAATGTATGTTGCTTTAGTCCATGATTGAGTGCCGAATAAAAAGTCATCAATAGCTACAATATGACAAAAATATCCACATCAACATCACGAACTATAGTATCGCAAGTTATCACTGAGCTAAGTCTAGTGGGAAAACTATAAAGAGAATTGATTAATTTATTATTTTCTTTTCAGAAGCAAAAGAGTGCTAATGTTAGCGGGGAACGGAGAAAAGGCCGTTTAATTTTTCTTTTCTTTTCTCTTTTGCGTTGGCGATCAGAATGAGGTGGATGGCGTCTCTTAGCGTCTTCTACACCGCCTTTTTGTGGTTGAGAACCTAGAGAGTGCGAATGAGGGGTTCTCGCTCTAGCGACAACGAACCTTGGAAAAACGACTTATTTTTCATCGTGCTATCGTTATCGATGACTGATGGATTCTCTGGGGCATCCAATTGATGGCTTTGAATTTAGAAGAAAAGACTAGGTTGACTTTGTGTCCCGATAATAACATTGTGACTTGGAAACTTGGAAGAGCCATTTTCTTATCTCACTACGCTAGTCCAACATCCATAAATAGTTCTAGTACGGTAACAACGAGACAGTCAAATCTTGCGGGAATTGGGAAGGACGTTTTGGATATCGAAGCACCACGCTTGATTGTATGCCAGCTTCTAGATACCCATGAAACTCAAAACTCATGGGTTTATAGACAAGGGCTGAAGGAAAAGTAAAGAAAGCAAGAGACCTGAAATTTTATACAAAGGTTATGAAAGTACACATACATGTTGAACCCGAGAATCGGTTGCAAATGAAAGAAAAAACACAAACCCCAACGCTGCTGACACGCAGTCGATCAAAACAATCAAAATCAAATATAGCCTTAATATGGTATCAATATATTGTAATTCCCCAAGACCCAGTACGTGCTTATCCTCGCAGGGTAATACCCTCCTAACCCCAACATAACCATTCGGAGATACTCCATATGTAAGTTCCAAGAACTTCACATGGGAAGGGCGTTGAAGGGAATGGTACTTGCATCTAACAGTGGTGAAAGAAAATATATGTCCGCGAAAAACGGGAGTATCCGCTCCCATGTCATGTCCCTAAAACCTCAAACCAACCCGCGCCATACATACATACATACATACATCAGTCCAGACTCGCCATGTCAATCCGTAAATGTTCTCGTGACCCTCACATGGTTGGAAAGATTTGCAGATTTTGACCTCTCGGACTCAACCCCCAATTTGGTACGACCCTCGTGTCCCAAAAGATGCAATTCTAGGATTGATGTATATTGCTCGCGCATAATTTTTTAAATGAACTGGATGTTTTGTATAACCCCAATAGCGGCTCATCCAGAATATGATTACACTATGAACCGGTAGAAAAAGAGTTAACAGGGTGTTGTTGATAGAGGTAGGTGCCAGGTAAGGTGATGTTTGCTAATGACCGGAAAACGGCTGTTAAATTCAAAGATGGAAGTACAAAACATGTATGTAAGTAATGAGCAGACGCGGCACGCAGGATAGAAAAGGCATGTGAGGAAGCAACTACGCACGCCACTCACTTGATTGCATTGAATGGAAATAGGAACTTGCAGAACTGGGAAATGCACGATTGGATACTTTTCGTATTTCGGCTTTTTCTGAAGGACGCACCAGCCATCCATCTGAGGAATGAATAAAGAGACGCACGACATAGTTGCAGCTTTCATATTACATGGAGAGTACAGTAGGCACTGTACTGTAACGATCGTGCATCAAGCCGGCTGCTGTTCTGCGAGGCGAGGCGAGGCGAGGCGAACGGGTACTTGCTGCTTGCATATCCTATGCTATGCCCTCCTTGTCCCAGTGCCTCCATCATGTAACCAAGATATGTTTTAATGAAAAGATATGGAAGGGCAAAGGAAGTGGCAAAGTAAAGATCAACTGAACGAGATGTTAAATTTGAATTCGATTTAGTAACGGATTGAAAATTCCATTTGAAGGAATATACGGAAGCTCTTCTGCCTTGTTCAACCAAGGATTTCGAGATGAAATTTGAAGGAATCATCGGATTGAAATGAATGATCGGGGATGTTTCTTCCTGGGGTATGACTGATTCTCGCTCAACCTTGAATTTTGATGAACACCATACACATCATCTAACATCTTTTTATTCATTTTTCAAAACATGATGTGATCACCCATCAATCATCCCGTATCCGTTCGAAACTTCGAAGTTGCTGTAGTCCTTGAATGGAGATATCGGAGAATAAGATTCTCTTGTGTGAATTTGGTGATACAGACAGAGTACATGGCTTTTACTTGAAATGATGAGCTGGTTTTGGAAGAGGGGAGTTGTTGTCTTGAGATTGAATTGGGGGCTAATTGATTCCTGGATTCAAGAAATGTAGCCAGTCTGTCGATGAAGGAGTTCACGTGATAAGGCGTTTTGGGCGCGCCTTCTGTAACTGTATCAACACATTCGCGCTTGCTGATGTTTTCCTTTACGTTTCGCGTCTGGAAGTCAAAATCAACGACGAATGGATGTATGGATTGCATGAACTATACGGCCAAGACATCTCAATTATGAAATGCTCCCGACTAACCGTATGAGCTCAAATATCCGATACGGCAATGTGTAAAGTGCGACATTTCTTTGTTTGAATAGATTATTATGATCCCTGAATCTCTTCGACTCGCAAGCTTTACGGAAAGGATACAAGCAAGCAAGTATAGGCTCGAGTATAGCCTGATCTACAATCTTTTACGAGAGACCAAGCATGGCACCCCCAAACCCGCAAATACCTCCGGCGGCAAAACCAGTATTTGGTGCCCATTTCGATGCGTGGAATTCATCAGCAACAGGGCACCAACGGGCAGAGAATAAGATAGGTGGCTCTACAGGATGGAGAGAATCTCGAGCAATGAAGCTAGGCCACCAGTTCAAGTCTGGTGGTACAGGTGGCAAAAGGATCTCCGACAAAGTTGGGGCAGGATCTGAAAACTGGGATGAGAAAGCGAACGCTGTGATTCCAAAAGAAGTCAAGGCAAGGGCAAGACGAAGTGTCAGCGACATGTTAGTGGGGAAACTAGGCTGTGTGTTTTGTTGTCCCTTTCAAATTCCCTGTCTGATGCTACCATATATATTTTATTGATGCTAGTCTTTCCCATTTAGTGCCGATGAGCGCCGAAGAACGACTGATGGAGACGCGGAAACTCGAAGATGAAACTAAAGTGGAAGAGGACGATCTAGCCCGTAAGTCTAGAGGCATCTTTGATGAGTTGGTCATCTACATAAACGGTAGTACATATCCAATGGTCTCGGACCACAAGCTCAAGCAGTTGCTGGCAGAGAATGGTGCACGAATGTCGATGCATCTGGGCAGGCGACAAGTCACTCACGTTATCTTGGGCAAACCTTCTGGTGTAGGAAGTGGAGCTGGAGGTGGTTTAGCTGGGGGAAAGTTGGAGAAAGAGGTACGAAGGATTGGTGGTTGTGGAGTTAAATATGTCGGTGTAGAATGGTACGCGCCTTCCGGCATCCCCTGTTTGCATATTCATACTAATCCTTTTGGCAAATACAGGGTATTGGAGAGTATTAAAGCAGGAAAGAGACTTTCCGAGACGCGGTTCTCGAATTTGAAGGTGGCTCCGAAAGGCCAGCGGAGCGTTTATGGCATATTCAAGACTACGGCCAATGCCGACGTAGATTAGCAATTGACGCTAAGGACACCGAGTGGGCAAGCGAATTGTTCATGCTTCCCATTCTTTTTTGGTTTAAGTCTAGCTTTCGAGTCTTGAGAGGTATGTCATTGAGGTCAGTGCATATGGTATGTACGGTGTATCTATATATATATGGCATGGATGCTATATTCGGTTGTCTGCTTGCTTCTACGGCGTTGTGTTAGGAATTGAGGTGCATTCTGGGTGGCTGCATAGCATCTGCGATGGGAATAGGGAATATCATTGGGGAAGTCTAGAGGCGTTTGGTGAGATTCTGGAGAAGGCTGTACCATGACATAATCTGATATCACAGTAATTAAGAAACATCAGTCACATTCACTTCATCCATCATGTTGTCTTGTCATGTATGTTTGAGTGATATACTTTCAGAGAACGACGAGAACATGCTTGACAATGACACTTGGTGCATCACTCTCATACAAGCATCCAGTTTCTTTGAAGTAAAGTATCTAGGTCTTTTCAGATCTAACAGTGTCTTTCACTGTGGGAAACACTCGAATGTCGAGAACGGAGGCGGTGACGATGATTTCTTGAATCTATGGCCTAGTATCATCCATTTGTGAACAAAATCGATGCGACTAGGTATCTAAATGTATTCAAAATGCAATCGTTCACCTAGTGAACCACTCAGTCCATGAGTTCCGACAACATATAAGGTTTGACGTTATTGATGATCAAAAAGGTCCATTCTGAAAGTAGAAATGGTAGATTCAATTATCCAAAATATCGGAACGGCGAATAGTTTACCGATGCACGTTGCCCCGTAAACAGAAAAATCCACCATTCACAACACATCATACGAAAAGGTTTATCCACCACCGCACAATATCTCAAACATTACATGATCATTGACTCAAAAGATACACTATCACAATCACGAACAAAGAGAGTTAGCAAATGGCGGAGCCCCTTTCGGATTCAACCAGCGAAAATATCAACTCTGGAAGCCCATCACTTGTTAGCAATACAAACTACACCATGTCTGAAGATACCAGCTATACGGAAAATACTCCCATGAGTGGGAGCGTGGGGAGTCCACCGAGCTCGCCCTTCGTCGATGCGACACATGATGCGACAGATCCAAGTAAGGAGAATATCTCTCCTATTAAGAAGCAAATGTTGGAGTCAAGGAACTCAATTGATGGGGAACATATGTCACCCCTGAAGCTATTGAAGAGCCAGAATTCGCCCACCAAATCATCAGATGGCACACGCAGTCCGAGAAAGATGTCGACACCCATGAGGTTTCCTGTGAAGCCTACTACTTCTACACCTTCGCCTTTGAAATCGCCTGAACCGCCGGTCGTCGTTGAGCATGAAATGGACCTCGATGACCCAGTACTAAGGGATAATGAAGGACTTACGAAAGCGATCGAGATATTGGAAGAAGACGATGATGATGATGATAATGATAACGAAGAGGGACAAACAATGAACGAAACGTTTGCATATATGGGTACTGGTAGCGCTAGCGCTTCAGAGAAAGAAGCGCACAATTTGATGGACGATACAATGATCAGCACATTCAGCGAATTTTCCGCTGTACCAGATCTGACAACGTTCTCAAAACTGGGACATAACAGCCCGAACTTCCCATCGGTGGGTGCACCAACACCGAGGCAAAATCATCGATTCAGTACCCCGGCTACGGCGCGCAGGCAAGTAAATACATCTGAGGAATTTTCGCCAGCACCATACGGGCATAGAAATGTTAAAAGTAAAGATGACGGAAATACCACTAACCTTCTTGACTTTACCGCACAAATAAATGGATTCAACGGTCGTGGCGCCTCACCTTCAAGAAATAGGATGTCAATGTCACCTTCGAAAACTTCTGCACCTGAACATTGGTATGGGCAAAGTAATGCCGCGACACCTAAATCAAACCGAATGAGCAACCTACTCGATTTCGATATTCCTCCTGCGCCTACACCTAGAAGTTTACCCTCTATTACACCTAGAGAAATCGAGAGACTGAAATCAGACTTCTTGTCGGAGATTAGTAATTTGAAAGCTACGTTGAGCGGAAAGGAAGCTGAATTGCAGTTCATGAAAACGGCCGTTGGAGACGCGGAAAAGAGAGTTGGGGAAAGTCAAGAACAATTACGAGAAGAACGAAATATACAAGATCAGTTGGCGGCCGAGAAAGAGGAGTGGGAGAAGAGAGGTCGGGAAATGGAAGCTGTGTTGAGGAACGTCAGAGAAGAAATGGTTCAAACAGAGCAAGAACGTGAGGAATTGGATGGTCGATTGGAAGAAAGTGAGAGAAGAAGAGAAATGGCTGAGATTATGGCTCAAGAGGCGCAGAGGAATTTGGCGGCTATGCGTGCTGGAAAAACTACACCGGGAGCTACTTCGCCTCCCGTCGAAACGCCTTTGAAATCGCCAACAGAATGCCACTGCGGAGGTCGAACCGTCGAACTTGCGGTCGAGAAGGTATCCAGAGAGTTACATTCCCTATACAAAGAGAAGCACGAAACTAAAGTTCAAGCTCTCAAGAAAAGTTATGAACGTCGTTGGGATAAGAAGGTTAAGGAATTGGAAGCTGCTGTTGAGGATCTCACCAAAGAGAACGAAGAATTGAAGTTGGGTGGCAATACCACAGTAACTAAGGCGGAACCTTCGGCGGAAGATATCGAACAACAAGCAGCACGCGATGCTAGAAACAAGGAATTGGAGGCAGATCTCGAGAGCCTGGGTATGGAAATCAAGAGTGTCAGGCAAGACAACGATGATCTCAGACACATGCTTGAAGAGGAAAGAGCCGAGAAGACTAAGCTGGTTCAGGCTGTTGATGAAATGATTCCAATGATCGCAATGTTCGACGATATGGTTGCGAAAAATCTCGAGGAGGAAAAGAAGCCTGTTTCAGCTCGAGCATCTCCAATACCAGAAACACCCGCCTCACAAAAGAAACAACATGTTTTCGAAAGTCAGATGAAGAGCCCTACCTTGGCGAGAACAAGTAGTGTTACTCGACCAAGTGGGCTGAGAGCGCCAAGTGCGGCTGGAGGAAGTAGGATCGGCAGAGGTGGAATTGGGATGGGAATGGGAATGGGAATTGGAGGTGCGGCAGGGAGGGAGAGAAAAGGAAGTAAAGGGAGTGTAGCTAGTCAAGGAAGTAGACCAGGAAGTGGACTATCGGGCAGAGCTAGTAGCAATTTATTGAGTAGTATCGATAAAATGGGAGGGGGAGGATATGGTCGTTAATTCTAGATCTCGGAGAGATTGGCTTGGGCTGGAAATAGGAAGTAGGCTCTTGGGGCTAGTTTGGTTTGATGCTTGTATATTCTTCTTCTTGGTGAAAGTACTGTGATACATTATTGTGGTTAGGTTAAAATGCTTCAGGGGAAGGAAGCGAACGGGATGATGGATTGGTGAAGATACGAAATAATGATTGGTTGGCGTGCTATGGGTATGGATATGGATGGATGGATGGTAGTTGCATACCAATGAAAGCTCGACCGCTTGTCATATCCGGTTTATTTTATAGTCGCGGCTGGTTGGCGGCTGGGCGTTGGCGGCATTTGCGCCGCGCTACGGGAGGCTAGTTTCATTAACAAATTGGTTTATATCTGTGCTTGTTCTCATCATTGTGATTCGGTGTTATGGTGCGCTTCGATGTATTGTGATGAAAGTGGAATGAGATGGAGAATTAGGGTCTTTCCGAAACTGTCCTCCGATTACACATGTGTAATATCCAGCGTTTTGATCAACCATTTGGGAGTCGAACATAAGTACGCTGTATGCGTGAGCTAGAGAGTATAAAACTGGTTCTTGCAAGTGCGGGTTTTGTGGTGAGATCAGAAATGGGGGGAGGGGGTAAAGATCCTACATGGGTTGTGCAGTGAATGGGTATGTTGAATTACATTTTCGAAGAGTAGAAAGATATACGGACCATTGAATTTGCATTGTGAATTAATCAGCTGGGTGGTGAGGTGATTGACAGAGCGGGGTGGGAAGAAGGGTGAGTTCAACGGTTTATGTGTGGGGAGTTTTGATGAGGTCAGAGGTGGAAGAATATGCGATGAGATGGGATATTATGGTCATTCATTAAGGTGCAGTATTCATGCTTCCATTCTCCCATTTTGCCAATATGAGTGTCATTGATATTATGAGTATACACTATCTTCCACATGTAATCAATCCCAAACCTATTTCACCTTAACATAGAAGATACAACAGATATAAAACGAAGAGCTTGAGATTTACAAGCCTTCTTTGCTCCTACTTCTCTCGCTACTGCGATAGTGCTTCTTTCTTTAGGGTTCGAGATTGATGTAAATGGGGAGATGGAAGTGAGAAGTTGAGTGGATTTGGTTAGTCAGTTAAAATCATACACGCCGTGGTTGATGTTTTGATAATCCAGTAGTATATGAAAGAATACCAGTGCAGAAGATCCCCAAATTTGAAATATTGAAGGGAGAGCGTGGAGGTATGTCTTGGCTGAAAGGAGCAGTGTATAAGAATCGATTCGCATGGTATAAAATCACACTATTCTTCTATGATGTTGGAAATTTGGTACGTACATGTCTATTGATGAGGGAGTTGATTTAGATTTTGGATGTTCGTAAGAATGGCTACAAGAATTGAAGTGTTTATGGGTATAGTATTCCAGTCCACGCTTCCGTCATTGTTCTTGATTATTGTGATTCGAATTTTTCGACCTTTTTTTTACAATTCAAATAAAAGAGTGCACAAGTCTTCATCTCCAAGTCATGTACATTGTACAGCCGGGATATTGCTCGTAGATTTGCGTCCCCAATTAGTGAAACCGGATGAATGATTAACAGTTCTTTAATTTCTTGATTTCTTGAGCTTATTCTAGTATGAATCAAAATGGTTTGAAGATATTTTAAAGATATTTTCTGCTGAAGGAAATCAGGGACGTGAAGCCGAATTATGAAATATGTGAAAAGACCTGTGAAAAGTTATCTAGTATTGCTATAAGAGATCGAATCACTCTAGGGAGTGACGTTCGAAAGGGTAGTGGGGTGTATACAAAGGGACTTACGGGCCGATACGCGTCCGAATGCGGTGAAGAGTGGAAGTTTCGGTACCTGAACTAACCATTAGCATGGAACCGGACTAGAAGTCGGATCCAGGAACATTCGGGAACTAATGGTAGACTGAAATTACTAGGGAGACTAGGAATCCATCCAAAGCGGTGTACATATGGTGGGGATGGGCAAAGCTAACAAGATAGCCGATGGATTATAAGGGGTTACAATAGCCGAGTGATGGACAGGGGGGAAATATCAGTACTGGGATTAGGAGCATATTCATTTAACGAGAAAGTTTGCGATTGATACTAGCTGTTTTATATAATCTAACAGTGAGATTCAAATTTTGTTTTACCAATTTAATTCCAAAAATGTTCGCCGGGGTTGCTGCCAGGATTGGTAGTTGTGACCGCACAATGTGCTATACCTTACTTGATTCTCCGGTGATTTTTGTAAATCGTCTTAAGCATAACCAATTTTGTAATGAGTTCTAGGCAAAAGATTTATTTCAGGAGCATAAGTCATCTCAGAGATTTAAAAGAAAAGCAAATAGGATTTATTGGGTTTAGGTTTCTCATTTGTTTGCAAGATTGCAATTTCTTGTAGGGCGTGAAATTTATCAGAATTCTGTGGGATATGAGTTTATAATAACAATTAAGGTCGCATTTTTCATATAAGTTAATTTATATTAGGCACAAGGAGCAGTCTATCACAATATCGTCTATATACTCCCGGAGGAAAGGGGTGAGTAGTGAGCGCAAGCTCGTAAGCTATAGACATGTTTTTAACGGAAGGTTACGTTTCTTCCATCGCTAATCGGTGGAGAAACTCGGTTCGCCCAGGTAACTCATAGTTTTTAGGTCGATTCTAGTCAATGTTCGGTTGCGGTTGAGCAACATTTATTGGCGAGATGATTGAAAAGAGATTGTCTGGAGATATTGCGTGAGAGTTAACTTCGTAGCTGTCGGTTTAGGTCACGGGGTAATGATATTGTCGTTGTCTTGGGATGTTGTTCTTGCATTCTCTAGGGAGTTTTACAAGCGTAATGGTATGAAGTTCTGGGCTCTGGGTTCTGAATGATATGAAACGTAGTTATATGTCGGAGTTGGAAGAATATTGATATTTCCAGGCTTTGAGTTGATTTTGGTTGATGGATGCTGGGAAAGTAGGATTTTGAAACTCCCCAACTCCAAATAAGCAAATTCTGTAGTTTCAAACAAATTGAAGTACTCTTCTCTATATATGGTGAAGAAGAACTGAGGCGTCCTTCGGATCTATAACGTGGGTCGTAAGTGAAACCAGTCTCTTATAGCAATTCATTATGAAAACAAGGTTGAAATACCTTGAATAACTTCATTCTCATATTTGAGACAAAGAACATACCAACAGAAGAAAACAATCATCGAAACTTAATTGAACAATAGCATTGTTATCCTAATCTCCTGCAGAATAACTACTCACTGATTCTATAAAAGCCAGCTCTACGAAGGCTCTAAAGAAATATCCTCATCATTCATACATTCATACATTCATATACTCATCATAACACCCTACAGTCAATCCACTAACTTCCCCCATAAAATTTTTATCATGTCGCAACTTAGCGCCCCCAAAGACAACGGCAGCAGAACCAAGACTAAGAATAAGACTAAGATTAAGACCAAGATCAATACTCAACTTTCCAAGGCCCTAGACTCAGAGATGTCGCCTCAAATCGATAATCTCCGATCCTTTGACCCCTTCGCCGAAGCAGGAGACGTCGATCTCAAACAAGCCAAGAAGATTCACGTTCGTGCTCAACAAACTCAAGGACGAGCTAAGTTCGGCAGAGACGGAAAGAGAAAACAACATTGGGTCACGACCATCGAAGGACTTCCCGAGAAGTTTGAGAAGAAGAAGATCGTTCAACACTTCAAGAAGACTCTCGCCTGCGCGGGTAGTATTGTGAAGAATGAGACTTGGGGTGAAGTGATTCAAGTTCAGGGAGATTACAGGGAGACGATCTTTCAGTTTCTCACTGGAAAGACTGGGTTGGAGTTGAGTGAGAATGTTATTGTGGTTCATGGATAGATTAAGAAGATTGTTTCATCGCTGGTCGAGAAACAATAGTTGAGAGGTGAGTCTTTCGTTTTTAATCACTGATCGAAGTACAATAAATTGAAGGCATTTCTTTTGTTTGTGGTTGGAGTTGAATGAATGAATCAAATACCCTTTCGAGTGAAAGGTAAATTTAAGAGGATTTTACCCATCAAAAAGAGTTTTTATATAACTGTGATACTATGACTACAAGAAAATCTGTGCATTTTCTCTCTTTGAGCTGTTTAGCTGTTAATAGGTACAAGCTCTGTGAAATACGTGATATTCAATGTCTTTGTTTGGAGGATTATTCAATCATTATCTTTCTAGTTCCTTTGTGTGTGAGGGATAGACCTGGAGAACCCACTATGTGCTGATTATTATACTTGATATTGCATTCTGCTCGCAATACTTCTTTCTATTCGAGTGGATCTTTCATACCACCCATACGACACTGAATTCCAATATCCTTCATAAAAGCCATGGTGATCGTAACTGAAAGGAACTATTTCGTTTAAAAGAGAGAAAATGTACGTGAAGGAGAAAACCTATTGTATGGCATCAATGGACGAGCATGACACTCTGGACATTGTTGGCTCCGTTTCCTTTCACATGGTTGTTATTGCCTCCGGTAGTTGGTGCTTACCACAAGGTAAATTAGCTTCATAGAAGTGATTGTCATCAAAGCTATCTCTCTTAAACATTGCTACCACTGACGTCGCCACTTCCATAATTTATTTATTACCAAAACATAATTTATATGATTTTCTTAAGAAGATCATGAGTTTCTCCAAGTGATTCAGATTTTTCGTAGAAGCCTTTCAGTTCCCTCATTCATGAAGATTCAACCAAGTTCCCTAGCCCGAAGATTGCTCTGTTCAACTTTGCAACACCCTCATACTCTCACTTCATTCGTATACAAAGATCATGGCGCCAATTGCTGAAGTATTAATACAAGTAGGTGCAATTGCATAGACCCTAGCTATCCATATATCAGATTAACCAAAATTTGTCCTTGAGAAGATCCCAAGTTTGACTCCTCCACCAGGAATTGTTTCCAATTTCCAACATCGAGAACCGAGACGAGAAAGCGTCAACGTAGTTTCGACATTATCAATGGCTCTAGGATCAATCTGTACATTTCTTCTGGCATGTGAAACATTTGTGACCGTTCGTCCAGTCAAATTACTTTGGAGTGACTGTAAGACTCATCCTTTTTGTCAAATTTTGGTGACAATTTCTGTTAGCTTTGTACGCAATTTTTTCGCGATCACATTCTCGAATTCTAACTATAGCTTCTGGCTATAGCTGCATAGATCACTACAATTCTAAGTAAATCTAACTATATATCTACATCCACTTGATGTTAAAAAGAAACTAGTTTCAAAATAGCCATTATCCCTGGAGGGACAACTGATTACCATCAATGTGGCGTTCCCCTTTCCGCAATATTTACCAACCGCAGGAAAAATATATATTTTCTCAATTCTTCTCTTTACATTTCGCTCAACTGCAAATATCCAGTTCATGCTTTTATCACACCACTTCCTCGAATCTGACCATTAAATTTAACCTACATCATAAACCCCACAAATCTGGGTTTTGTCAACCTCACTCTCTTCATTACTCATGTAGAAATATTTTTCACCCAAAGCTGGGTCAAAATGGCTTGCAAAATCTATGCTATCATATCTTCAGTCTTTTACACAATCTATCTAATTCCGGAACTCATCTGGGTAATCCCGCGTAGTGGTGTACCGTGGAGCCATAAAGTATTTTCCGACTCTTTCTTCCGTATGCAAACGTTGAGTTTACCTCGAGGTATTTTGGAGTTTCTAATCGATGTACATTTAACCCTAGTACCATTGATCGCATTCAGTAAGTCAAAACTAACTACGAAAAAGAGAATTGGCGTGGAGTTGATATTCGCTACGGGATTTATGTAGGTCAAAATCTACCCGTAGTGAAACAGAACATACTGACAAAATTGATTACTGCTACTATCGGATTGATTTTCAGTATCGTCTATCGGTTAATACTTGACGATCATGATGATTTATTATGAAATCTTGCACGTGTTACACTTGTCAGATGAAGAGATCCTGAACACGTACATTCATACATAGCTAACGATCTTGAAATACCAATCTACTTGAAAGATCCCTCGGCATCTTCATCACTTGCATGATAGATATCTCAAGATTCATTTGCAAATATAGAGAGAAACTCAAACATAACAGCCGCAGATTAATATTCTGCTCTGGCTGTAGAAATATAATAAAGACTAGAAGATACGAAATTTGATGAAACAAAATGATAATAGATAGTTCCGAGAATAGTGGTCAGAAAGATGCAAATAAAAATGATAAGAAGTCTATAAAACTAAATCCTGCGCTCGATATCTCAGAAACGCCTCCAGCGGCTTCTTCTAATAATTTAGACGCCTAGACCGCTGGACAGGGACGGAATACCACGACGAGTAGTTCTGGCGCCAGGATTTTGTATACGCAATCATTTCTGTATTGTATGATCTGCGAATTAGTTAGATTTGTTGGATCAAGTATGAAGACTTTTGGGTAGCAGGCATCTTCTAACTCAACATGATTGGTTCTACTTCGAACTTTCGGAACTCGCTTAGAGGGAACTTGCAATCATTCATTAGACTTGTTGGGCTTCTTTATGATAGCTCTTATTCTTTTGAGGGATTCCTAAACCATCTTTATTAACATATGAAATATTGATATTGTGCAATATCAGCATGTAATGTAAATACAGGCTGGATAACTGTCCATCGCTGTCATTTGGAGAATATGCAATCTTTTCATTGTCGATTTTATTTCTGATCTCACCATTCAGTCTACGAGTACAAAGTCAACTTCCAAACTGTAAAGAATAGATTCAGGTAAGTTTCAGACTATGTATAAGTAACCAGTTTGCTTGTTTCGAATTTTTCGTGGAATATAAATCTCTTATATCCTGTCTACTTTTAAGTTTCGTGGTTTATATACACTGACACTAAGAAATGGCAGAAAATCAAGTGACTGGACTTGACTCGTTCTATTTTCCAGTCCTAACTATTGTAGTTACGTCCCTTCCTCTATCGGGACAGATAGCAATTTTCCGAAGTCTCAACACTTTGGTCACATTTTGTGTATAAATACTACTTTTTAAGCATAAGAAAGATGTACATGACGTGGAATAACAATATTATCACAACCGCGTGATTTTGAGATCGAACTCTCGATAATGCGGTACTTGTTTTGACTGCTAGGTTTTTATGACCACAGTATTAATTCTGTGTTACAGAGAGGATTCAATTCCACAACAATTTATAAATAAAAAGAGCGTATCGACTGTCATTTTCTTCCCATTCCATCATTTTTTGCTGTTATTACTATCATGAAGTCAATTACTATCGTTTATCAGAACGATGAAATCCTCGCAGCTAGCATATCGCTTGACTTCACAAACTTGATCTGTGCTGGGCTCATGAAATACATCTCATTTTGTTCAGCACATTTATTCCCGAGAAACTCTATCAAAATATTACGTTCCTTCTATCCCCTTTTACTTACTACCTATACAAATATATATGAATCTCCTCAACCGCTGTCGAAATAGGATGGTTGATGCAAAGACACAACTTGACATTATCTACCCTTTCAGACTGAAGAATCACATCTCAATATCCCAGCACTTCCCATTATCTCTCGATCTCTGACTATTAAATATCTCATCTGTAATTCCTGAGCCTGTGGGTATAAAAATACCCATCAGGTCTGAATTCCAACTTCCAAACATGAACTCCAAAGTCAAAATTAGCCATTCACTATGTGGACTCTAACAATCTATACTTCCGTATAATCTCTTGAATCCTCATTTACTATTATACTATTCCCTACCATACATAACTCAACTTGTATACTCAGAGCCAACCATCAAAATTCTCGTTGTCATTCTTCTTTTGATTGCAGAATTGAAAGTTTGCTGCCACTTACTGACTTGCCCTCTCACTGTTTGCTGTCACAATTTTCTTCTCTTAATTTTCAAAGTGCTTAGGTCTATAGAACTCAGATATGACAATCCTCTTTCAGTGCGTGCTACATCTCAAACTACATACTATTCAGTTGCTAAGGAGAGAAAATCCTCGCTCAAAGGCGTCGACTGTCGAGTTGCTATTCTCTCTGCTTGGATTCTATCCATCTAGTGGGTTTATATACATAATGATCCCCTCCCAGTTCTTCACTATCAACTCCATCACAAGCAACCCCCTCACTGAGCGATAACAACAACAGAGTGAATGAATATCCAAACCCTCTTCCCAAAAGCTCACCCCAGCACTAGCTCCTCCATCCCCATCAATCCCCATCCACATCCTCAAATCTGAACTATAAAAGCACACCTCGCACCCAAAACAAGACACCCTAAATACATCCACTGTAATCGACGGCGGCGATAAGGAATTCCCATTCTGGAGTCCGTATACACCAAACTCCCTTTCAGATGTCAATTCCATACCCCAGTCCAGATCCTAACTTCTCAACTTCTCGATTCGATTCCCATCATCGACTTAACATAACTCATCATTCATTTATTCATTCATACATACATACATACATACATACATACATACAAAAAAAGAAAATAGCGGTAGTCAATCAAGAAAACCAACAACAAAAAACCAACAAACAGTATTCATTATTATCACTATCATTACCAACAAAAACCCATCTTTCATTACCACATACACAATACAATATAACAATATAACACGTACATAACACAACTCGACCGACCGATTTAAATTTCCCCCTCCTATATCCCATCTAACATTACTCAATCAATAAACAAACACAACACATATATGCACAAAACAAAGAACTTCAACTCAACTCAACAACCACAACACCAAATCAAAGCTCCAAGCGAATATACAAGAGACCGACTAGCTCTTCCTAATAGAAATCCCATATAAGATATACTATCTCCTATGCATAGCTAGTTCTTAATTCGTTGATAGAATACAATTAGACAATTAGGATCTGTCCAAATCATGAGTAGATGGGTGCTATGTGTTCTATTGAGAAGCGAGGACTCTCGCCCCTGTTTCGGAGCGTAACATTTTTCTTTGTTTTGTCAATTCTTCATATAATTGAACTTTTATATATCAATTTATATATCATATAATCACATACAAAACGATTCTTGGATTTTAAAAGAAAGTATATATTTACACTATATAAAAGCTCTGTAAAATCCAACGCATAAGTTTCTTCCGCTAACGCTCCGAAACATATATTTCTCGTGTAAATATTAGGAGAACTCCTGCATATCATATCGATCGTACCTACCTATTCATGTATGGACATATTTCAATCCACACACACACACACACACACAACCATCCATTCAATTTACCATCCTATCCCTTCAGATATCTCATTCTATTCGCTCTCGATATCTCCTCCCAAAACATCGATCTTAATCACTCACCACCCACCACTTCAAATATACAAACCCCATCCCATCCCATCCCCAACTCTCAAAACTTCTCATCTACCCGGTCGTTCATCTCCATCTCCATATAATTTATCCGCTTGTTCTCCTCAGAATACTTTGTTTTGAGATGTAATCTTGTAATTAGATTTTATCTACCCATCTACCCATCTGTCTATCTACCCAACCCTCATCATATGATCCCCCACCTC